>CANXYI011496402.1:0-11143 GCA_948208565.1 Hura crepitans
AAGTGCCAGTATCCATCATATTTGGTAGAGATCCCAGATTCTTAAAAAGTTTACATAAAGCTTTAGGTACTAAATTGAGTTTTAGTCAACCTTTCATTTGATATACTAAGAAGCTATGTAATAGATTTTAGGGGAAGTTAGGGCAATTATTTTCCATTGGTAGAATTTGTGTATAACAATAGCTACCAATCTAGCCTTATATGGAAGAAAGTGCAAAACACCTTTGTGTTTCTCTGAAATGGGAAAAGACAAAATAGTAGGATAATAAATTATAAGAGAGATGGAGAAAAAAAGTAAAAGTGATTATAGAAAGACTTAAAGCCACTAGAGATAGACAAAATGTAACACCATTATACCCAACCATTTTGCCGATTCAGGAATAGGATGCCAAATTCCTTCTTTACTTACTATTTTTTAACCATTTCATTTATACCCTACATCTAATTACTTTAAGGCAATTATATTCTTATGGCTTATGTAACATCTCGAATAAAAATATTTTATATTTCACATTGTCGTGTCATTTTTCAACTAACATATACACATGCATATTAAGTATTTATATTATTTAACTATCATTTGATACAACATTCTTGTACAAAACATCTATTCATATACAAATATTCTAAAACTAGTATTTATATGTGTGTGTGCGTGTGTGTGTCTGTGTATGTGTGTGCACGTATGTGTGTGTTACATAACATTCACACATAAGTACATATAAGTATGCTCTATCACATATGGATGCTTATGGTGGACTCTTCTCACTTGTATATCTATCTTGTGAGCTCCGACTATTGCTAAGACTCGATCCACTACTTTACCCACCTAAACCATAACCTACATATTAACAAAATGCCAATACGCTAAGCTAAATGCTCAATGGTATATTATAAAACTATGAATTATGCTTTTGTATTCTTTATAATTAATTTCAATGACTCTATTAGAGCATTATATCTTACTCTTTTAATTGACTTTTAACTTATACATAGGTCTAGTGTTTATACCCTATAATGAATCTTGTTTGTTACTTGTAACTTCTGTTCATTTACTATTGTCAACTTATTATACATTATATTAATTTACATTTACTCACAACTTATTCATGTTTCTTGCATATTTTTGAATATTTATTTAAATTGTCATTCACTTTCTCATGTAAAAATAATACTACTTTTATTTTGTGCAATTACAAGTAGTTATAAATACAATTTACTCCTTTCTTTTACAATTAGTTATCTATTTTCTTCTATTATATCCCTTATATCTATCTTATATTAATATTATAAATGATTATCTTATACTCATGTTATATTTCCATATATAGACTTCTTCCAAATTCTTTTATCTTCAACCTATACTTATACTTTAACAACATTTTCGTAAGTCATTTTGAAATTTTTTATCATTTGACTCTTTAAATTGTATATATAGTTATTTATCTTTCTTTCATAATGTCTTATGTATAATTGTCAATGTAACGCCCATGAATTGAGGCTCCATGAATAGTGCCATAGGGTTCGAGAAGTGTGCTTGGGTTGCCAGGTCACTTGCACATAGATCGAGATAGTGACACTAGTCATGAAACTTTAAGGGGCTCTAAGTTGATGAAAAAGTTGAAATTTAAAAATTTAGCAGAACCAATAATTCATTTTAGATAGTAAGGAATGCATCTATGCAATAATAAATTTTCTTGTTGGGATTGATCTAGGGTGTGCCTGAACGGACCTAAAAATAGTGGACCTTAAAGCTCAAAAATTCCACTAGGTCCACTGGTGAAAGAATTTTTAGATTTCAAGGTCGTTTGCAAATTCTCGTAATTTTTTTATTTGGCATGCAAAATCAAGGTAGTCTGAAAACTATCTTATCAATCGAATCTAGCCACAAAAATTTATGAGCAAGTAGAGGGGATTAAAATATGAATTTTAAAATGAATGGTATAATTTTCTGAGGTTTGAGTGAATTACTGTGAATTTTTAAAATTCGCCAAAAAATCGAGATGGTTTCGGGATTTTTGAGAGGGTTTGGGACAACCCTTGTCATGTCAAAAGGGGACCCACACCATGCCAAGTGGCCAAAGAGGCTTGCCAAGTGGAAAAGCCCACTTGACATGTGGAATTCCACTAAATGGAAGGAAAAAATTTCTTTTTTCCTTCCCTGCTGTTGTCGATGCTAGAGAGAGGATTGAAGGGCCATAACTTTCTCATTTCTTCACCAAAAATGGTGATTCTAGTTTTTAAATTTAGCTTTGTCTGTTAGGCACCACAAGGAAAAGAAATTAGGAAAAAAGGACTTCTCAATTTGGAGATAAAATTCCTCAAGGCCACTGGTTCAAACTATCTAGAATTATGACCTTTAGGTGAGTTCATGGCTGTTTCTTCTACATTTCATAGGCTATTTGGCTACAATTTGATGCTAGATCATGCTTAACACCAATGTGATTGTGTGTGTGAGGTGTTTGTGGCAATTGGATGGCAAATTAAAGTCTACGAAGAGGGAGGAATGCTACCATAGATGTTAGATAGCCTATTGTTCTTCTAGATTAAAAGGACTTTTCTCACTAGTAAGTGAATTTAAACCATTTCTTTCATACAATGAGATGACTAGAATGATGAACAATAGTTTTGGATGGCTGGAAAGTTGAGTTTATGGATAATTACTTTAATGGGAAGGTTAATTAAATGAGGACTTAGTGAATTAGAGAGCAAAGGTTTAAAGAACTTAGAAATTTGGTTTCAATTACTTACTGATTTTGGTGTGTATGGATGTTTGGATGGAATATATAACGCCTAGAATATGAATTAAGGATTTCTTGGCATGTTAGAATGAGAATTATGGTAATTGTAATTGGAAAACATGATGAGATGTACTGCCCATGCTTGTACTCGAGAGTTACTATGAATGAATTTTATGTCTGATGCTTGATAAAGAACTTATAAGTATATGAACCTATGAGAATTTTCTTGGAATTGAGTATGTATATGTGTATTTGTGTTCATGGCATATATGTGTAGATGGATATTGATATATTGTAAAAAAAGGAATGGACTTATGTATTATTTTCATTAGTACTTGAGAGGAATGTTGATGGCAATGTGACATGTAATTAAGCTTATTGAAGTGTTAGGTATATGAAATATAATGGTTAGACAATTGGTTTATAATGACTTTAAATTGAACAATGCATATGGCATAATGATATTTTAAATAAGCCTTGACAATGTATCTTTAAATGGCTAAAAAGGTTAAACTAAAACATATGGCAATGGCTTGGAATAATTGCTTAAAAAGTGACTTGAAATGAACTATGAGAAATGAACATAAACTTGTGCCTTTGGGGCTAGAATTGGGATATAAGCATGAATGGAAATTGTGCCTATTGTTTGGCCTTGGAAGTGGCCTAGATATGATTAGCTTTGGGCCTATGAATGTGTTTAATAAGATATTAAAAACTGTGCTAAAATCTAATTTAAAACAGTCATAAAAATGTGTTTTGAAAAGTGGTCGAAATGACCTATAACTATCCAGTTGAACATTACCTAAACCAAAAATGTCATTGGACAAAAAATGTTAATTTCATAAGAAATCATGCTATGATAAATTGAAACATATTAAACCTTGTATATTAGTAATAACAGAACTTAAAGTTATTTTGGGATTTTTACTCGACAGAGCCAAAATGTGGCTATACTAGACTGGCTGAAAAATAAACTATGTAATAAAATTTATAACTATCTGTTATTGCAACTTAGATATTATAAGAACACTATTAATTAATAAATGGACTTAAAATAAGCTATTTGGCCTATTAGTTAGACACCCACTAGATGGGTTGACCAGTCAACTTAAGATTTTTCGCAACCGTTAGTTGTCTAATGTTCAGGTAGTGAATCTTATTTGTGGTTGGGGAGGCCTATAGGATGATCTCTATTATATCACATTCCTGATGATGTTTATTTATGGCTAGGGAGGCTTACGGGCTAATCTCCATTATGTCACATAGATGTTAAAATCTTATTTGTGGTTGGGCAGGCCTACAGGCTGATCTCTATGATGTCACATATGCCGGTGCAGCAGCCGAGGTCTAGAATGGGGACCACTGCACTAGTTTATTTTCCCTCTAGGTCCAGTGTTTGCAAGTGTCATCTTTTTAGTTAGGCTAGTGACTGGAATTAAAAGAATAATCAAGATGGTCATGGAAATAAAATTAAGTATAATTGGATAATATTTTTTGAGTAAATGATGAAATACAGACTTAGGAGCATTTTGGTAATTTTACACATAAGTTGTTAAATAAATTGATTAATGTAAAGTATGCATGCTATGAATATTAATAACTACTTTAAATAATTTATGTGAGTCAAAAAGGTTATTTCATGACATATAAAGGCCTTAGGGGTATTTTAGTAATTTGGCACCATATTATATATTGAATCAAATGACTTGGTAAATTCAGTTATTAGACTGCACATGTATGAAAAGATATGATACCATGATTTAAATGCTTTAAGTTCACCATTGAGTATCTCATATACTCAGCATACCTATTTTGGTGCATAGGTAATCAAAAGCAGGAATCCTGCCTCATGAAGCATGTAGATAAGAGTTTAGAGGATACCCTTGAAGGAATATAAAGTAAATGTTGTACAATTTTGATATCCATATACCTAGGTGGGAATGGGGTAGAAGACATGTATTCAAGTTCTATAAATGCAATGTATATAAGTATGCATAAACTGTTGATGTAAATATAATAGAACTATATATTTTCCTTGTAAATATATGTTTAGAAATGATGCTTGCTGATGATGTAAACCTGAAGCTGTATATATATATATGTTTTTATCTGTGGCCTAAGGCCTGTGATTACTGTGTGATAGTTACTGATGTTAGGTTGAGAATGGGGGACCAGATGGGTCCAGGAGTTATAGAATGATTATAGAAGTGATAAAATAGGTTTTTAAAATGTTTGGATAGGGACCCGAATAGCTGTTATGCTACTAGAATTTCGAGAATATTTAGGAATGACCCGTAATTACATAGAATTGGCATTATTAGTATGAATACAACTTAAGTAAGGTATAAAACCAAAGAGAAGTGAATTTGGAAACAAAGTAAGTTAAACTAATGTAAGATAATTTAAGTTGAACAAATGGTACTAGTGGCCAATATTCGGATGGGTGACCTAGGAGTAAATGCATCACCTATGGGGTTTCTTAGGGAATCTAGTAGGGGGTGTCATAGTCAACTGCTGGTCTTGTAATGGCATGTAATATTCTTATATGCCCACAATTATAACATCTTACACTTAAGATTTTATTGAATAGATTCCTTTAATAGTATTCCTCTTATAATATCCCATATGAGTCTTACTTGCATTTATTTTATAGGATTATGACTTGTATCTCGTTTTCTTACTCTTGTATATATGTATAAACAATTGTTAACTAGATTTACTTATAATAAGCCACTAGGTGACTTCACTTTTATTCTCAATATAACTATATCTAACATTTGAATTTCATTTATTCATTATATTATCATTTTTATAATGCTTTGTATAAGTGCAACTTTTCAGTTCATAATGACTTTTCTCCCATATAACATATCTATCTAGATTTGAACATTGTAGTCTTTCTTGCACTGATTCTATTTGTATAACTTTTACTTTTTATCTTTCTATCGATTTTCTTGTACCTTTTTCATTTTACATTTTACATTTTACCCCTGAAAATCCTATGTAGTTATCCATGCCAAGATAATGCGACATGTAATGTGTATGACACTAAAGTGTCAATATAACAAGTAATATGCAAGGCACTATGTGCTCAAATATCCATGTAACATGCATGGCACAATGTTTCGAGTATCTGTGTAACATGGAAGGGTCCTTTAACATGTAAAAGAGGAACTCTCCCTAAATTGCCATGTATGCACCACAATGCTTATCAAGTACTCCCTAGTTGACTGGTTAACCTATCTTAGGTCGTAGCTTTTAGACTATCAGAGCATATTAACAATTTAATTTTATCGAATGTAGCTTTTTTTTTGTGTGTATGTTCTTATACATATTTTGATATCTTTTGTTTATATGATTTGTTGCCTTCTTATTGTATTTTTTTACCCACATATCTTCTTGATTTGTTTCTTACATACATGTTTGTTCATTTATCATGTATTACTATATGCAAGTATTACTATTCATATCATGTAGTATTCATTTATTCTTATACACACCTTTATTCACATATGTTTTTTTTATATATTTCTTATTAATTTCATTAAATTTTTTCTCAATATTTATTTATGAATTTATTTCCTCTTTAATTTATACTAGTAGATTTACTAATTTTTTATTTACTATCTTCTTTATTCAATTTCTCTTATTACTTTTATATAAATTCTTAACTTTCACTCTTAATTATATTCCCATTTCATTCACATTTTCTTATCCATTCATAATTTCAACATATATTCTACCTATTAAAACTTTATAACTTTCTAATCATATACCTATTTAACAATAAATATGTAAATGTATTTTCTTATTCCATGTATTGATATTTTTTTATTTAATCCTTTGCTCTTTATCATATAATCTTTCATTATCTTATAACTATAGTTCCTTAATTGCATGTATGTTCTTTCTTTATATCGTTTACATTTTCCTATAGCCAATTTTACTTTCTATTATACCTCTTCAAAGTATTTCATCTTATATTTTTTATTATCAAGTCTTTATTCTTATGATTCCATCTATTTAAATTCTATTATCATTCTCATATGTTCGAATCATTTCCTTCAATATACATTTTAGGTTGTAATTTATGATATCATGTATACATATTAATTTCATTTACTTAATTAATTTGAATTATTCCTTATATAATTAATTTACTATATTCTTAATATATAACCTCATATAATTCCTTCTATACATTTTTGTTCATTATTAATATTATCATATATTCTTATTACTTTCTTTTATTCACATTTTACACTACAATTTTATAATAACATATATAGGTAATAATTCTATCTACTTGTACATTTTTATTGCTTCTATAATTATCTCACATTAATTTTTATAATCTAGATCCATATATTCTTTTATTAACTTAATTTCTCTTAAATAATATCTAGTTAACTTATCCATTTTTTATTTACTTTTAATTCTTAGTTATACATATGTCTATATATTTTTATCTTTCATGTAAAAAATTTTTTTTTTTATTTCAAATAAAGCACATGTATTCTTTATTTCTCATTTAACTAAACTTTTATTTCAAATAACATACATATATCTTTTATTTTTCATGTAACATTATCAATTGTTCCTATACTTATTCCTATATGCTTATATAGCTTCTAATTTTGTTTTCTTATTATTTGTCTTTTAATGTACTAATTTCTTATATTCATTTCAATGTAATCAATGTGGATTATTTCTTTAAAATTTTTTTTGTCATCATGTAATTTTTTTTATATAAACTTTTACAACTGCAACATACTTTTATATATTATACTTCAATTTACTTATATTTTTCTATTTATGATTTTAGGCTATATCATCTAACATATTACATCTACATGAAATTTTTGAATTTCATAATAGAATTACATACAAGTATTAAACCGTTACATCTTTATCATTTAGGCCTCTAATTGTATCAATTAACACATAACTATACATAAATACCTTAATCTCTCTCACTTTTTTCTAGATGTATATTTCGGCGCAAGATACACTTAGGGGTAGACTTTTTCTTTTCATGAATTTCTTGTCTAAAATCCTATAAGTTTAACCTAATTATGGTTACACCCCATCATTATAAATCCAATCAACTATCATACAAAAGGGTCACAATTTACATAAGCTTAATAAACAAAAATCCATAGTGGTAAAATACTCTTACCTTTTTTGCAAGCTTTTCTCCACCAAATCCATCTAATTACTCTTTAATCTTACTTTAATTCCATCTACTCTTTAAATTCTTCAACTTCTATACTCAATTCCTCACATAAAATCCATTTAAATGACTATCTTTCATTCTTAAATAATTTCCAATAAATCATTTAGTTAAATACCAACTTCCCACTTCTTAAATGTCCTTAAATAGTCTTTTTTCATCTTATTTCTTTCTCTAATATCATCCACTTTCATACATCCTTAGAGGGTTAGCAAAATATTTTGGAGAAAACTTTTAATTCAATATATTCTTTTGATGTTTAATAGTGGATTAATAAAAGAAATTTTTAGGGGTGTAGAAGAGAGAATTTCTACTATAGGAGGGAGAAATAGAGGTAAGATTACTAAAAATTATGTGATTATTTTATATTAAAGACCTTTATATACTTGTACACCAATGGCTAGGATTTAAAGAATTTTTTGATGTTTAATGGTGTTTAAAATGGAAGGGAGAATTTCAACTATGTAAGGGAGAAATTTTTAATGGCAGATTGATAAAAGAAATTTTTAAGGACATGGAAAAGAGAATTTCAACTATGAGAGGGAGAAATAGAGGTGGTGGTTTGACAAAGAAATTTTTAGGGATATAAAAGAAAGAATTTTGACTATAGGAGGGAGAAATGGAGGTGGAGATGGCTAAAAATTATGTGATTATTTTATATTAAAATCCTTTATATACTTGTACACCAATGCCTAAGATTAAAAGGGATACACATAGATAGCTAAGATTAATCCCATATGTCCCTAATTTCTTTTATATTTATTTATTTCATTCTAATTGGGATGGCTAAGATCTCATGTGCATTATTTGATCCAGTGGCCACAAATGCTCCCTACACAAAAATCT
Source organism: Hura crepitans (assembly GCA_948208565.1). NCBI lineage: Eukaryota > Viridiplantae > Streptophyta > Magnoliopsida > Malpighiales > Euphorbiaceae > Hura > Hura crepitans. The sequence continues at coordinate 8,820 of CANXYI011496402.1, forward strand.
CATCATGCTTATCTAAAAAATTTATCATTTTTTTATTTAATTCCCTAGTTTATTTTTAATAATTCCAATTGCAAACAAATTATGGCATTGTGATTTTCATGTTCCTCTAATAATTTTAGTAATAGGATGTGCAAGTCTCAAATTTTTTCAAGCATGTTTTTGGGAGTTTTGATTCACCCTAAAGGGTTAATATTCATATCCAACATAATTTAGAGTTCATTTTTTATTTTTAACCTTTTATATAACCTTAAATGCTTCTCAAATTATATAATAATTCTTGTGGCATCCCTCACCTAGCCCAATCGCTAAACCCAAGTAAGAAGTGGCACACCACCGATATTTGAACTAAATTTAATAGAAAACCCATAAAAATTTAAAACCTTTTTGAAAACATTTTAGAATGCATAAACTTTTAAAACTTGACTTAATAAAAATATTTTATCTGTTAAAATATTTGAGAAATTATCGTGTTGAAAATTCGATAGCATAACTACTATATCGGGACACTATATCTAACATGAATAGTAAATTGCAATACAAAATACCTCCATACTTCATTCATCACTCAAGAATCCACACATTTCAAAAGCATAAATAAATAAAAAGTAGCATACACAATTTAAATCCATATTACAAAAATAAATTTAGTTTAATAAAAGATACAAAACATTCTAAAAATAAGTGTAGGCCCAATTCCCTTTGTACAATATATAAGTGCCTATCATGTTTATATTCCATAATTTATACAAAGGAAATCAAAATACAAAACATGAGTTGTATCTTGATTTACACTATTGTTGATGCTTTTAACTTTTATCTATTCTCTTTACTTACGTGTCCCAAAAATAACAATGTGCTAAGTATAAAATGTTGTGGTGTATTTAATAAAGTATATTTAATTGCCATAGGCATGAAGGAAGTATATATATAAGCATACAAACTAACATCATGACTTATATAAGCATTAAGACCCAATCATGCATAAGATACATCATTTCCTGAATTGTTTGCTTATCTATAATTTTTCATGTCTTAAATTTCTTTTTAGGTTTATTATATTTTTGTTTTACCCATACTTATGGAACTTAATACTTGATGCTAGATAACGAGACTATCTGGGCTAAAAAGGCCATATTGGACCATAGAGGTTATATTGGTCCACAGAGGCCATACTGGACCTGAAGGTCATAATCTAGACTCAAAGGTCATAATCTAGACTCGAAGGACATAATTTAGTACTGAGGTACCCTAATAGCTGTTATCTATCCCTAGTTGACTAGCCAACCTATCCAAGCTATATGGGCCATCACTATTCTTAATTATGTTTCACCTTTTTAAAGTAACTTTTAAGAATTTTAAATGTCTTTTGGCCAAAAAATGACCAAAGAAAGGGTAACTAATATCATCTTTATCATATTAAATCTATTCATATCATTCCTCATGCATATAAGCACATTCAACATCACATCATGCATAACCCTCTTTGTACTTTATAACATTATCTTAAGCCATTTGCATCTCTTCATCACTTGCAAGCCTTTCTTACATTGTATAAAGCATAATCATATAATCAATCCGTTTTGTGAATGCTTAAAGCACTTACTGTCTAAAAATTAGGCCATTCAAGCACAATGGCTAAACTTTGCCATCTCACATACTTATAACCATAGTCTTTCACTTTTTTAATCATAATTAACATATAAGTAGGCACATCCATATTATCATCGATATATCTTTATACATAACATGAACATATACACACTTATTTTATATGTCATACATAGTATTACCATTCCTTTGCACATATCCCATACATAACTTATTTATGTCAAGTCATAACATAACACATTATAAACCCATCATCTAAGCAGTTTAAATTCATTTTACAAGCCATTATACTTTCAGCCAACCTAACTCTCACTAGCAAAATAATTCATTCATGCCTTGAACTTTACAATTACAACCAATAATATGCATATTTAATCATTTCACTATCATATATAACCTATTTCATGTTACACACATATAAACACATTTAGACATACACAAAGCACCATTTGGCCATACCATGTAACAAGCCTTGTCATCTTATTTTCACCATTTAAACGCACATTTAAACATGCTTATAACATCATATTACAAGCAATGGCCATTACAAGCTGTTAACATACATAAATGCATTAATTTCATGCATATATACACATTTTAATTTATGAATTCAACATATCCACTATATACCATATTGAATTCACTTACAATTTTGCTCAAATACACCTTTAAAGCCTTCTTACACCTTTTCTTTGCCTTTTCCATTCTCTCTTATT
>CANXYI011496430.1:0-10432 GCA_948208565.1 Hura crepitans
GAAAAATTGCAAAACTGAACCCAAGACGTCGAATAACATCTTTATAAGTGTATTCGATAAAATATGTACCTTGAAATGTGATTTGTGAAAATTCCATATTTGGTGAAAATTGGGTTTGCATGCTTTTAAGGGTTAGGATAACCCTAAATTATTGTTATGGCATATTAGGGTTTAGTGTGTGTGAATAAACTTATCTAAATGAAAAATGGAGTAAAAATGAGCTAAATAAGAAATGTGGAAAAATGAGTGTAATATGGAATTTAGGGATATAGTTGAAATTTCTTAAATTATTGTATAATGGAAGGAAATGGTAGTGTAATAACCTAAAATTAGTGATTATACTAGGAATGTGCATTGATGATTGCATGAAATGATGTGAATGTGGTGCACGAAACATGTATGTGTGTGTGTGTGATGACATATGTAGTGCATTTTATGTGTAACATATACCTTACCAATGATAATTGATGATACAAGTAATGTTAATGATTGATATATGCATGGCAAATGATAAATGATAGTGTATGTAATGTAGATGGTAACATAAGTATCTTAATGTGGAATGACAATTGGAAATGGCAATGTACATAATGAACCTTGTGATAGGAGATACATAAGATGATACTGACATGATACTATTAAGTAAATGTATGATTTGATTTAAGCATAACATCTTGACTATAAACCATGTGAATAATAAATAATGAGAATGGAAAGAGAATGGCCTATATATTTTAGACAGCCTACTAGATAGGTTGACTAGTCAACTAAGGAATATAGCAACTGCTAGGGCACTTTGGTGTCAATGATGTAGATACCTTATTATATTTGATATTATCATGTGGGTGAAGCCACCGAGAGGTTCGATAAAACCACTACACATATTCTTATATGGGTCCAACCGTTAAGAGGTTTAGTAGGACCACTGCACACCTATATATTAGCTGTCTTGATATTATATATTATTTGATTATTTCATGCGAGTGCAACTACTGAGAGCTCTAACAAGAGCATCGCACATAATCTTATATGGGTGTGGCCTCCAAGATGTTCAATAGGACCATTGCACATGACTTACTGGTCTAGTAGCACGGGGGGCCAAAATATAGGCCATTGTATAATGTGATCCTGATATCCAGTACTTGGATATGTGTCTTTCAGATATAGGCTAAAAGTTTGATAAAAGTTAACAAGTGGAATAATAGTGGGACATTCATTTCACTTATCTAGTAAATACTTATGTGCATATAACTAGATAAATTGATTAATAATTATGACCTAATTAGATAAACCAAATCCAAAAATAACCATAAGTGAATCAGTCAGTTGTCTTAAATAATATACAAAAAACCTACAAATGGTAAGTAATTATAGGACTATAATGTTAATTGCACATAATAAATTATGGTACTTAAATGATGTATAACAAGTATTAACGGGAAATGGTAACATAATGACATGAAATTATCAACTAAATGACATGATAAATAAAATGAATCATATAATTTCCATATGACTTGATATCATGGAATTACATGCTTAGCTTAGTTGCATATACATGTGTATGCATATTTTATCAAAGACACCACTAAACATTATGCTTAGTGCATCGTGTTTTCTGATGTGTAGGTCATTGATTGATCTAGTTTTAACTATAGCCTCAAAGCAGTAGTTCAGTGTGGTTAGCCTCATCTTAGTATAATTTTGTATAACTTTTGTGTGATGTAAACAAAAGTAGTTAGCACTCATATGTGTATGGGTAGGGCATAGGTCCAATATGGTAATTAAATGTATAGTCTATCAGATATAATGTTTATGTAATCTAAACAAGCAAGTATCAGTAATGTATGGTTCATATATGATGTGTGACTAATATATTGTGACATTGAGATTATGATGTCTGCTATAACTATTGTTACTATGTGATGTTGGTTAGTGATATTAGAGGGTCAGAAAGACCCAGATGGCTGAGTTTGAGTTTGGAAATTTTATAGAAGTGCTACTTTCATAGGTTTATTTTAGGACATGTCACCGAGCAGTTGTTATGCTGCCAGATTTTCATTAAAATGAAACAGTAGGGTCTTATGCATTTGTATTCATAACATTAGTTTAATTTACACATAGGCCCAGGTTACACATAAGGTGGATATGTATAATAGGGTTTAAAGAATATAGTTAGGTAAAGCTAGTCAACATGTCATCTTATATTCGAACTGGCTACAATTCGAGTAGGAAGTGTCACAATATGTTATCTCTCATTTGGAGTAGGCTACTAGGTCGGATGAGGGGTGTCACTTTAGGTGGTATCAAAGCCCAATTTAGGCATTCCTAGGCTTCATATGAGTGCCATAAGGTTTATATACACATACATCACACAACACTACATTACTTGTGGTTATTATCTATTTCTTGATATAGATCAAAGATGAGTGATCAGATACCACTTATTAGTGCTAGAGAGGTAGAAAGCCATGCCCTTACTATAGTATAAAAGCCAGTAAGCTCAGAAGCACTTATACCTAGTGATGTTGCACAGCCAGCATAAGTATAACCATCCTTAATACAACATATGGTCAAGGTGTTAAAACTAATTACAATAGTTGTTACTCCTCCTCTACTACCAGCACCAAAACAACCACTAGTACCACAAGCCCTCCAGCAAACCTATCTTGAATGTGTAAAGAAGATAGGGGCAGTTGACTTTTTGGGTAGAGATAGAGATAACTTAACCATAATAGAATATTAGCTTGAGAGGATTGAAAGAATATTAGAGCTGTTGAAATGCACACCTAAAGAAAGCTTGATTTGTGATACATCCTTGTTGTAAGAAGAAGGATTTCATTAATGGCAGACAGTTTTAGAAAGGAAACCTACAATAGATATCACTTGGTAGTTCTTTCTTTAGGAGTTTAAGAAATGATATATTACAGAAGGTTACCTCTAAAAGAAGAGACAACAGTTCCTAGACATAAAATAAAGGGGTAGACCAGTGTCAGAATATGAGAAGGAGTTTGCTAGGCACAACAGATATATAGTAACAATTATTCCTATAGAGGAAGAGAGACGCAGGAGGTTCAAAAAAAGCCTCAACATAGATATTCAGCTTCAAGTGGTAGTAAACAAGATCTGAGAGTTCTTTACCCTAATGGCTATAACTTACACTATGGAGGATATACTAAAAGAGAGGCAAGAAAACTTTTAAAAGAAAAGGTCTTTCATAGTGGACCAATCTAGCTCAGCACAATAAATTAGTAAAAGGCAAAAGGGAGACCCCAACACATTAGGACCATAGAGATAAGCTCTAACCTAAAGATCAAGCCTAGTAGGGCAATTCAAGCCTCACCAGTAGTAAAGGCTAGCTATAAGTGCTCCAATGTCCACTACTAAGAGCGCATTACCTTTATGTGGCACATGTAGTAGAAGACATGAGGTATTTATTAGAGGTTAATCCTAGGAGCTTGTTATAGATATAGCTCCAAAGGCCATTACCAGAAGGACTACCCACTACGACCAAACACTGATGATTCTTTTAGGCTCTAAGCCTCATCTTTAACACTAGTTAAAAGCTAGAAAGAAAGCAAGATAGATAAAGCAGGAACCAATTAAAGGCCTTATTTAGAGGTAAGCTCAAGGACTGAGGCTAGGACACTATCTCGCTAGTATGCAATTTGAGTTCGAGAAGAGATAGACATTCTAGATGTGATTGCTGGTGCTTTCTACTTCTTTGACTTATCTATTTTGTCACTAATAGACCCAAGGTCCACATTATCCTATGTATGCACCACAATAGCACAAAATAAAGGCCTCTACTCAAAACCTATAAGTACTGAAATTATGGTTAAAAACTCTATAGGGGAACATATTCTAGTGAACAAAGTATATAGGGATTATCTTTTAGTTGTCCAGGGACACATCTTCCTTACCAATCTGATTGAACTACCATTCAATGGATGTCATACTAGGGATGGACTAGTTATCTAGGTATAATGCAATAGTAGACTGCAAACAAAAGAGGCTTACTCTTTAGACAATAGAGAGAGAGGAGATTATAGTAGTAGGTGAAAAAACTAACTTCCTGTCTAATGTAATCTCAATAATAATAGTAAGAAAATTGATTCTGAATGGTTATCAGGCATATTTAGCACATATGGTGGATACCAAGTAGATAAGACCTGGAGTCAATCAAATACCAGTAGTGGTAAAATTTCTTGAAGTCTTTCTAGATGAGCAACTAGGGTTACCATTCGAACATGAGATAGACAAAATGGCACTTACAGAGCTGAAAGAATTGAAAGTATAATTACATGAGTTGTTAGACAAAAGGTTTATCAAACCTAGTGTTTCATCCTAGGATACACTAGTGTTGTTTATAAAGAAGAAAGATGGTTCACTACAATTACATATAGACTATAGATAACTCAAGAAGGTGACCATCAAAAACAAATACCCACTACCCAAAATTGATGATCTATTTGACCAACTGAAAGGGTCTAGTGTCTTCCCAAAGATTTACTTATGATCCAAGTACCATTAACTCTAAATAAAGGAACTAGATATTTTGAAAATAGCTTTTTGCACTAGGTATGGACATTATGAATTTCTAGTGATGCCATTTAGGCTAACTAATACCCCCATAGCATTCATAGACCTGATGAATTGGATATTTTGACCATACCTAGACTAGTTTGTGGTAGTATTCATTAATGACATCTTGGTGTATTCTAAGACCAGAGAAGAACATGAACAACACCTCAGGTTGGTATTGTAGATGTTGATCGAGAAGTAGCTATATGCTAAATTGAGCAATTATGAATTTTGGTTAAATGAAATAACATTTCTAGGACATATTATGTCAGCTAAAGGAATAAAGGTAACCCTAGCAAAATTAAATTCGTACTAGAGTGGAAAACCCCAAGAAATGTTACAAAAATTATAAGCTTCTTAGAGTTGGCTTGATATTATAGGCAATTTGTCAAGGGATTCTCTATAATTGCTGCTCCTATGACATGCCTAATGAGGAAAGATGTGAAATTCATTTAGGATCAGAAATGCCAAGAGAGGTTTGATAGGTTAAAGGCTATGTTAACAAAAGCTCTAATTCTTACACAGCCAAAACTCTATAAAAACTGTCATCTATAGTGATACCTCACATAATAAGCTCAGATGGTATTGATGCAAGACTATAAAGTGGTAGCCTATGCATCCAAACAACTAAAACCACATGAGAGAAATCATCTAACTTATGATTTAGAATTAGCAGTCATTGTATTTACCATGAAAATATGGAGACACTGCCTATATGGTGAAAGGTGTTACATTTACATGAACCATAAAAGCTTAAAACACTTACCTACCTAAAAAGAATTAAACCTAAGGTAGCAAAGATGGATGGAGTTGATCAAAGACTATGATTGCTTGATTGACTACCATTCTAGTAAGGTGAATGTGGTAGCAGATGAATTAAGCCAAAAACTCTTAGGTGCCATGAAAGCAAAGAATGTTTAATTACAATATCGATAATATGGAGCCTTGTTAGCTAATTTCATTCAATAAGTGAAGGATACCAAAAAGTGTGATAGGCAACTCAAGCATATAATGGATCTGATAAAAAAAAGGGAAGTCTACTGAGCATGAACTCAAAGCAAATGGATGCTTATATTATCATGATCGATTATGTTAGGCACGCATAATTGATCATGATAATGTAAGCATCCATCTACTTTGAGTTCATGCTCAGTAGACTTCCTTTTTTTTAATAGACCCGTTATATGCTTGAGTTGGTTATCATCTTTTTGAGCATCCTTCACTTATTGACTCAAATCAGCTAATAAGGCTCTACCCTCTCAATATTGTAAGTGAACATTCATTGCTTTCATGGCACCTAAAAGTTTTTGGCTTAATGCATTAGCTACCACATTCACTTGATCAGGATGGTAATTAATTATGCAATCATAGTCTTTGATCATTTTCATCCACCTTTATTGCCTTAAGTTTAACTCCTTCGAGGTAGGCAAGTATTTCAAACCCTTATAATCAATATACATATAGCATCTCTCACTATAAAGGTAATGCCTCTATATTTTCAAGGCAAAAAAAATAGTAGCCAACTCTAAATCATAAGTTAGATAGTTTCTTTCATGTGGCTTCAATTGCCTAGATACATAAGCGTCTACTTTGCTATCCTACATCAATATGCACTTAAGTCCATTATGAGAGGCATCAATATAGATGACAAAGTCTTTCCCAGATTTTAGCTGTGTAAAGATAGAGGCTTCTATCAATATGGCTTTCAAATTGCTAAAGCTTTCTTGACACTTATGATCCTACATAAATTTCACATCTTTCCTCAATAGGCATGTCATAGGAGTAGCAATCATGGAGAATCCCTTGATAAACTGCCTATAATATCCAGTTAATCCTAAGAAGCTTTTAATCTTTGTCACATTTCTCAAAGGCTTTTATTTTTGTATAGCCTTAATTTTGCTTGGATCTACCTTGATCTCTTCAGCTGAAGTAATGTGTCCCAAGAATGCTACTTCATTGAGGTAAAACTCACATTTGCTCACTTTAGCACAAAGTTACTTTTCTTTCAGGGTCTGTAACACTAGCTTGAGATGTTGTTCATGTTCTTCTCTAGTCTTAGAATACACCAGAATGTCATCAATGAATACCACTACAAATTGATTTAAGAATGGTCTGAATATCTAGTTCATTAGGTCTATGAATGCAACTAGGGCATTACTCAGCCCAAATGGCATCACTAGAAACTCATAATGCCTATACCTAATGTGAAAAGCTATTTTTGGCATGATAGATTCCTTTATCCAAAGCTAGTGATACCCAAATCTCAGGTTGATCTTTGAAAAACCACTGAATTCCTTAAGCTGATCAAACAAGTCATCAATCTTGGGTAGTGATAGTTACCTTATTAAGCTATCTATAATCTATATACAGCCGTAATAAACTGTTTTTCTTCTTTATGAACAAGACTGGTGCTCCCTAAGTTGAAACACTAAGTTTAATAAACCCTTTATCTAACAAATCCTGCAATTGTATCTTCAATTCTTTTAATTCTACATGTGCCATTCTATAAGGGGCTATCACTATTGGTGCTATGCCTGGGTACACCTTAATGGCAAACTAAATCTCACATTTGGGTGGTAACCTTGGTAGCTTATCTAGGAAGACATCTAGAAATTTTGCTACCACTAGTATCTAGCTAACATTATGTCCTATCTTTTTAGTATCGAACACATGTGCCAAATATTCTTAGCAACCTTTTCAAATTAATCTCTTAACTTTCACTATAGAGATAACATTAGACAAGAAGTTTGTTCTTCCACTAACTAATTTAATTTCCTCCACAATTATTGTATTCAGAGTGAGTCTCTTTTATTTGCAATCTATTATGGCATGGTGTTTGAATAACCGATCCATTCCTAGTTTAACATCGAATCCATTGAAGGGTAGCTCGATAAGATTAGTGGGAAATATGTGTTCTTAGATAGCTAAAAGACAATTCTTATGCACTCTATTCACTATCACATGTTAACCTATAGGGTTATTAACCATAATATCTATATCTAAAGGCTCTTATTATAACGCTCTATCATGTGTTAATGTGGTGCAAACATAGGAATGTGTGGACCTCGAGTGAACTAATGCCAAAATATGTGAATCAAGAAAGTAAAATGTACTAGTAATCACATCTGAGGAGTTAGTCTCTTCTCAATCTCTGATGGCATACTAGCATGTTAATGCCCGAGCCTCTATTTTTTGGCTTGCCTCTGATTGAGGCTTCTAATGCCCTCTAGCTTTGTCTCTCTTGCTCTCCTTCTAACTCCTAACTTTTGCTAGTGATAGAGCTTAGAGTCATATGGAGTCCTTAGCATCGGGTCTCAATGGATAATCTTTTTAGTAATAGCCCCTAAAACCACATCTATAGCATGCTTCTAGGGTAGATCTCTAGCATATTCCTCTATGTCTCCTCCTGCATGTGTTATAGATAGGCAATGCACTCCCAACCGTAGACACTGGTACACTAATGGTTGGTTTCTACTATCAAGGCCCAAATTACCTTGTTGGCTTAGATCTCTAAGCTAAAATTGATCTCTATGATGTCTATGTAACTAGGCCTCTTTTCTACTTCTTGCCTGCTTCTAAGGTGGAGCTAGCTTGGCCTATTGTGAAGGACTTTCTTTCTAGAAATTCTCCCTCTTTTCTTTCAATATATCTTCCATAATGTAGGCTACAGTGACTAATAGAGCAAACTCTCTAATCTTACTTACAGTGACTAATAGAGCAAACTCTCTAATCTTACTTATAGCTACCTACAGTCAAATATCAGTGTCAAAGCCCTTCTCGAACCTCCTGCACCTTTCTATTTCCATGGGCATAATCTTTGTTGCATGTCTGCTCAGTCTGGCAAACTTTTTTTCATACTCTGATACTAGTTTTGCCCTCTATTTTAGGTTAAAAAATTGCTACCTTATCTTCTCCAAGTAATTATTTATAAGGTACCTCTTCTTAAACTCTTGTAGGAAGAAGTCATAAGTTAGGTTTGCTAAAACCTTATGTTCTACAACTGTTCTCCACTAAAGGTATGCCTTCTCTTTTAACAATAATGTGGCATAGATCAAATTCTCTTTTGAGGTGCACTTTAATTACTCTAGTATATAATTGATTCTTTTAAGCTAATATTCCACTGTGGTGGAATCATCTCTATATTTCCCCAAAAAATCAACAACTCTTATTTTCTTTACTCATTGTAAGTACATCTTCTAGAGAGCCTAAGATGATTATGGTTGTTGTTGTTGTGCTAATGGTGGAGATGAGGTAATTGCTACAGCAACTTGTTTAAACACTTCTACCATCTGCTGTATCAATTTCGACTATACTAGCATTGGCTGAGCAGGTGCAGGCTCTAAGTACTGGAGTTTTTGAACTCACTAGCTCTTAAATCATTATGGGGCATGGTTCTTCATCTCCTTTGCACTATCTAGCTATCATGTTTCACTCATCTTTAATCTATATCAAGAAATAAACATTAGCCTCAAGTAGTGCAATATCATGTGATATATGTATATATGAAACCCTATGGCACTCATACGTAGCTTAAGAATGCGTAAATCTTGCTCTAATACCACCTAACATGACACCTCTCACCTGACCCGATAGTTGAATCCAAATAATAGATGGCATATTGTGACACCTCTTACCCGAACCATTACCAGCTCGAATAAGAGATGACATATTAATCGGTTCTGCCTAGTTTCATCATTATCTTCTTAAAATCCTTCTATGTGTGTATGTGTATCATGAGCATCCTAGGCCCACATGTAAACCCTAATGTATTAAATATATATGCACATTAAATCAACATTGACTTGCTAAGATAAAAATCCAATGGCATAACAATTGTATGGTGCCGTATCCCAAATTAAACTACAAAAATTAACACTTTTATTAAACCACAATCTCAAGTTAACCTCTTAGACCCTTTTAGTCCTCATAACACATCTCCATCAGTATTCTCATAATCAAGCTATCATATTAGTTATAACCATCACACTATCATCACACAGATAGGTTCACATATATACATATCATAAGCATAAAGCATCTATTATATTATTATACATCCCCACTGAACTCCTGTTACCTATTTGCACATAAGTGCCATCTACTATTATGTACATCACACTATGTATGATAAAAATATACCAAAGGGTTGAAGTTGGCTCCACTACACTGCTACTTTAAGGCTAAACTAAAGCTGCCTATTTACAACCTACATATTAAAAACATGATGCGCTAAGCATAAACCTTAGTGGGGTATTCGATAAAATATGCTGACACTCAGACACACAATTACCTTTAGCATGCATTGTCACACAACATATGTGTCAGGAAATAAGCCAATGCATTATAATGTTTAATTCATTATATATGTTGTCCAATTATTTTATATAATCTTATTTATCATGCCAATTCCATTTATCATGCTCGTGTCTTTACCTATTTATCTCAGTGTCATTTGTTATTCTTATATTACACCTTAATGTAGTTAATTATTTATTTACCCTTATGTACACTTGTATCATGAATTAATTATTATTTCATTACTTGTTATATCACATATTTTCTTGTTCCATTTACTAGCCTATATCTGAAAGACACTAATCCCAATACTAGATCTTGGGATCACAATGTTCAGTGCCCACATTTTAGACCTCATGACTGCTGCACCAGCATATCATATTAACATAAGTGTGCAATGGTCTTACTGAACCTCCTGGTAGCCATACTCACTTTATAATATGTGCAGTGGTCCTGCTAAACCTCCCAACGGCTGCACCTATATAGAAATATGTGCAATGGTTCTATTGGACTTCTTACTAGCTGCATCTACATTAATAATCAAGTATCATCA
>CANXYI011496504.1:0-10217 GCA_948208565.1 Hura crepitans
ACTTTGCGGCCTGAGGCAAAATTTTGGTGTTATGGGAGAATTGTGTCACAATATGTAGTTTAATAAAATAAGAGGATTAGTAATCACTAAAATAAGTCTTAATAGTCTAAATGAATCATTGGCCCATCAGTTAGACACCCACTGGATAGGTTGACTGGTCAACTAAGGAGTTAGCAACTGCTAGGCAGTTTGGTCCTTCTAGGGCCACTACTATGTGTCAGATGTGGCAGATGCAATCACCGAGGTTCTAAGATGAACCCTACACAGTAAGGTATTGGGAGGTCCATCTGGGCTAATCCCTACTCCCCATTTGTCTGTCTGTGGATATTGGGAGGTCCTATGGGGCTGATCCCTACTATCCACCCGAGATGATTGTGATGGCATTTATAGATATTAGGAGGTCTACGAACTGATCTCTGCTATCTGCTAGTCCGATATTGGAAGGTCTACGGACTAATCCCTACTATCAAGCAAGGTAGGTGCAGCTACCTAGGTCTAAAATGTGGGTTACTACATAGGATAGTTCCCACTATCCGGTGTTTTCAAGTGTTGTCTATCTGTCATGGGCCTGTATTATAATGAACGGAACTGAGGAAATAAAATGGTTAACTAAACTTGAAAATAAATAGGACTCAAAGGAATTAGGGTGTTTGCTATGTGTATGGAGTGTTGCATGTTGCATGTACGCATGTCTAACATATTATATTTGAATTATTTCACCACTGAGTTTTATATTTAGCGTGTCAGTGTTCCGCTATATAGGCAGTAGACCAAGTGATGATCGGCATCAAACATCATCATTGTAGCTATTTTCAAGTCTTTTGGTACTTTTTGCTTTTCTTTTTGAGTTTTGAAGTGGTACACTCATGTATATAGAAATATTATGGGTTATGGGATGTAAATGGAATCAAAAGATGAAAACCTGTGTGTTTTGTATAGTTTTGCATGTTAATATAAATCTGCTTGTGTATAACTACATGCTGATGGGTCTGGGACCTTATGTTCTATATATTATGTGTGCTACCTAGTATTGGCTATGTTTCGGAGGACCAGAGGGTTTAGGAGTGCGATGTGCTAAAAAATGAATTTAAAAGTGTTCTTTTTTGCAGGTTAATTTAGGGTTTATTGCCCGGGTAGCCGTTATGCTGCCCGAATATTGATAATTGTCTGGTAGTGTCAATTTAGAGTTTTAACAGACTAAAATAGCTAGAAATAAGAGGATAATTAATCAGAATAGCATAAAAAGGTAGTTGGGTCAACATTAGTCAAACTTAGGTTACAGTTAAATGAAAGGCCCCTAGGGAAATCTAAGGATGGGTGACCTCAGTGAGAACTAACACACCTTGCCTATTTTAGGTAGAAATGGGTAGGGGGTGTTACATGAAAGACAAGGATTGAAAGGCATAATTGGAATGCTCTGGAGTCTGTTGTAAGTGAATTTAATGAAAAATGCATTATATGTTTTGTATATGTACATTCAAGTGTATATGTATGTGTATGAAAGTAATGTACAATATGTGTATGTGTGTAGTGAATGTCTACTTAAGATGAAGTGATGGAAATGAGCATTATTGTTTAAAGAAATAAAGGAAAAATAATGTGCCTATGTGTGGGTGTGAAGCGACCAAATGGTGTGGCTATGATGCATAATTGTATGGATATGTTACAAGGGGTATATGAGTCGCACATGCATTAGTTATAAGGCGAGGAACATGGATGGTGTGGAAAACTGAGATAAATTATGGTGTGTGTACATTTAGACATAAGTGTGAAAATATGTGCATTGAGGTTGAATTAGGTGTGTGCGCCCTAAAGTGGGATTAAAGTTTAAATAGTGCCAAAAGTGAGTAGTAATAATAAAAAGGGAATGGAAAAAAATGAATAAATGAAATGTGATTACAATGTATGATAAGGTAAGGAAGTAATGTCATGAATGCCTGACTTTATGCTTGTGTGATAACATATAATCATGTCAATATACATAAAAACTATCATTTGATGTGTAATGCCTTGAAAATCCTGACTTACAAATAGTACTTCTCAGGATGAAAAGTATTTTCTTAAACTCAGGTCACACTAATCTTACTAAATGGATAAGAATTTTCTTAAACTCGGGTCACACTAATCTTACTGAGTGGTTAAATAGTAATCAATTTTCATTCGGGTAAGAATTTTTTAGTTATATCATTTTTCAAGTGTTCTTAGGGTGCCTAAGAGTAAACTTTTGAGGGTAGATTGACTTGAAGAGGCATGTATAATTTTTATGGATTTTTCTAAGTTTCCAACACATTATATGTTATATGTATGTAGAGAAAGGTGGAGCAAGTGGATCTAAAGGCAAAGAGAAGGTGTAATTGGTGGCTTGAGGAGTATTTTGGCACATTTAGTAAGTATCTTCATGTTAGCATAATTGCATGAATTAAATTGAGTGAGTATATATGTATGCAAGTAGTAATAAATGTGTATTTATGGTGTTGTGGTTTGTAATTGTATTGGTAGTTGAAATTGGCATATGTATAATGATGTAAATGTTATGTAATTGATGAGAACACATTGAGGATGGTGATTTCATGACTTGGCTGAAATATGTAACTAAGTATGGATGTATGTGCCTTGCTTAATTATGAGTAAATAGGTAGATTTTTATGATATATGAGTATTTGAATGTGTGATATTGTGATATGATGATTAATATGCATATGTAATGATTCTTGAGGATAAAGTCAAATGCCTCTACTAGTGATATGTTTTAAGCTTATAGGACTATGTATAGTTATTTAAAGAAATGATGATGTTGATGAAAATCTTGAAAAGGGTTAAATTGTGCCTTATTTAATATGTTAGATAGTATGAGTTGATTATACCATAATGGTTACTTGTAAAATGTTCTATGTTTGACATGTGATTGTATGAAATTGTAATGATATGCCAAGTTTGTTTAATGGCTGAAAATGTGATTATGGCATGTTTTGAGTATTTTGGGCCATAAGGGAGTTATATGACATAATAATGTAAAGTATGTTGACATTACCATATTGTGATTAAATGTGATCTTTGATATAGCTAAATGACTAGTGTGGTAGGGACTTTGGATATTATGGTCATAATGATGAAGAACATGTAAAATGGCATGAGGTTGGATTTATGTAGTGGAAAAATGAGGTTTAAAATATGTTATGGTTGAAGGGCATTATAAGTGAGTAATATAGAGTTAAAGCATGATATTTTGAATATGGTATGTTATATACATTTTTATAAATTAATGTGGATTTGTATTGGTATTAAATAATGATTGTGAGTGAATTGCATGGATTGGCCAAAATGATGGAGGCATCTTGATGATAATTATATAAGTGTACATGTGGCTTATAATTGAACTAAAATTGTGTTCAATGAAATAAAAGTATTTTAATAATGGTTAAAATGTGGATATTATGGTATGTACACATTTAATTTGGTGATGAAGTTGCTTACAGCCTATTTATGTAGAGGCATGTAATGGGCCTAAAAATGAATTAAATCAATATTATGACCTACGTAAGGTTATGAGTGTATATGGCAACATGAGTAAATTAATATACTTATGAAATTGATGATCTAAATATAAAATCGTGATAATGATGAAAATAAGTCATTATGGATGTTAAAAAAAACTACTTAATAAGGTGAAACTCAATTATAGTGGTAAATTGCCCTATACGATTAGACAACTTAGATTAGATATGTTAGTCAGTCAACTAAGGATTTTTAGCAATTTCTAGGGTACCCACAGGTACATATTTTGGCCTCTGAGCACTATTTGGCCTTTGGACAATCTATATTTGGCCTAAAGGCACTTTTATAACCTTCGAGTCCAGTCTATGACCTTCAGGTCCAGTTTAGTCTACGACTTTCGAGTCCAGTTTATGACTTTTGGGACTAGTTTATGACATTCAAGTCTAATCTACGACCTCTAGGTCTAATTATGACCTCTGGTTCCAGTTTATGACCTTTAAGTCCAATTTATGGCCTCCAGGCCTAATTAATTTGCTATCTAGTTTTGGATAATTGTCTTTTAAGTATGGGCAATAAATGGTTAAGTAACATTAATGAATAAATTAGAGAACTTAAATATACATTATTTGCACTTTTGAATGTTAAGTATTGAGTATGTTATGTAATGCTATTAAGTATAAATGTTAAGTTATGCTTAAGATGGAATTAAAACCTTGTATGATTAATTATTGTATTATTTTAAGAGTGAATGATTTAAAAGCTTATTTATGCTTAGAAATAAATTAAGTGCAATTATGATATAAGTTAGATGATCTATGTTGAAGGATTTGCATAACTACATGTATATGCTAAAGTGAATACACCACTAAGCATCCACTTAGTGCATCATTTTGTTTTGGGATACATAGGTTAAAGAGATAGCAAATTAAAGTCAAAGCCTCAATCTAGAAGATATACCAAGAAAGCTGTTATTTAGGTATTTTGTTTATTTTGGTATAATCATGTGATGTAACTAATATTTATAGGCATCACTATATAATTAAAGGATTGGGCCTAATCTATGATTTCAAATGTGTATTGTAACTCTTAAAGTTGTGTATGATTTTTATGGACATAAGATTATATGTTTAACCAGTGTTGGTATAATTTCTTATTATGAGCATGCATGATTTGATGTTGAAACTAAGTATTATTTTAAGGATTTTGAGTTGTTTAGAGGGTCAGATGGACCTAGATGTGTTTGAGATGTGAATGAATGTTTTAGTAGTGTTGTTTTGTGTAGGTTAGTATTTGGGATAGTACTTGGTACAGCCGTTATGTTGTCAAAATTTTTGCACGAGGACCCTAATAGTACACCTTGTATATCAATTTTTGAAAATCCATATTTTTATAAAAATATGCATGTAAACAATTTTTTAAATTTGTTAAAAAGGTTTTTAATAGATAAATGTTTTCCAATAAGTTCAGTTTGGATATCATTTGTCTATCACTCTACACTCAGGACCAGTGGTCGGACTGGGTAAGAGGTGTCACATGATGTAACATGTAATGCTTGAATAAGGACTATAATGAAATAAAACACTAACAAAACAAATTTTGAATGGCCTAAAGTATTGGTTAGATGAAATATGTGTATAAGACCTTGTGTGTCGTAAAATGAATAACAAAAGAAATGAAATGGAAATGACTAGATGATGAACTTAACAAAAGACTGAGACTAGCCCAAATTAGCTAGACCACCTACTAGATAGGTTGATTAGTCAACTAAAGAGTTAGCAGCTACTAGTGGCTTTAGTCCATATGGATCATTACCTGATTGTATTGTATGATGGGTGCTACCTCTGAGGTTTTAGATGTAAACCCTGCACACTTTTGGGTATTGGGATGTCTACATGGGCTGATCCCTGCTACCTATATTGCCTTGGATATTAAGAGGTCCATTAGGGCTGATCCCTACTATCTATTAATGTTGGGGTATTAAGAGGTCTATCAGGGCTAATCTCTATTATCCCACTATTGGGAGGTCCCTTAGAACTGATCCTTGCCATTCTAGTATTGGGAGGTTCTTGTGAATTGATCCCTACTATCAAATGGGTATAGGTAGGTGCAGCTATCGAGGTCTATAATGTGAGCCACTACATAGGTATAGATCCCATTATCTAGTGTAAAAAGAGTTATCTTTCGAGTATGGGACATAAAATTAAAATGATCTCAGTATTTTGTTATGCAATTGTAATATTATATAAGTTAAATTAAAGCATGAGTACTTATATTAGCTATGACTTGTAATATGATAACTTAAATGTCTAAAATGGTCACAAAGTGAGTTAAGATATATATCTGGCAAGCAAAAATAATGACAAAATACCTATATGTGAATGACATATTTACATAAGTGCATAATGCATGTGAACTCCATATAATGCATGTTTCATTATATTCACCATTGAGTGTATACTCAGCATGTCGGTTTCCCATACACAGGTAATAGATAGTAGATTTGTAGTCTAACTTCAACAAGCAGTGTAGCAGCTAATCCTCTCATTAGGAATATATATTTTTCCTTTTTATAGTTATTATTATATAGAAACACTGGTGTATATAGAAGGGTTTAGGTCCAATTATGTAAACTTATTATATAGTGACTTGTAAATATTAAAATAGGTTATAATGTGGATATGGTTAAAATGTATGATTTATATGTTGCATGCTTAATTCTGAGATTGTAATGATTATGTGATAAAGATTATATAAGAATGTTAAAGGACTAGAAGGGTCCAAAATGATAAGGAGTGAGTGAGAATGATTATATGAGTGTTTTTTGTAAGTTTAAAATTTTTGATTTTTCACCTGGATAACCATTATACTGTCGAATTTTTGCTAAAATGTGACTCATAATGGATTAGCTAAAATGAACTTGTAAGCAAGGTAATAAGAGTTAATAAGAATAAGCTAGGTAGGGTTTTAAGAAGATAATGTGGTAGTGATGTGATATCCCTTATTCGGGTCCATTATGGGATTAGGTAAAGGGTGTCACATATCGTAAACAAATGATGCTCTAATCTTTATAGCTTAGTGGTGTATCCTATAATACCCATAAATCGAGGATCCGTGAATAGAACCTCCGAGGCCGAAAAGTGTTCCTAGAGTGCCGGGTCACCTTCACAAGGCTCAAGGTAGGGGTACTGGTCATGAAAATTTGAGGGGCCATAAAATGATGAAATTGACTTAATTTAAAATTTAGCAGAACTAATAAATTATTTTAGGCTATAATCTAGTAGGTCGTAGGCTCAGATGGAGTTGGGCTGAGAATGACCCAGGATGTGCCTAGACAAACCTGAAAATGCCATACCCTGAAGGTTAAAAATTCCCCTGCATCTATTGGTGAAATAATTTTTTTAATTCTAAAGTCATTTGCAAATTTTTTAAATTTTAGGATTTTGCATGTAAATCGAAGTACTATCCTGTTGATGGAATTTGGTTGTGAAATTTTATGAGCCCCTAAATAGGACCAATCAAGGATTTTTAAAACAAACAATATGATTTTTAGAGGAAAATGAGCTTTTGTGAGTTGTTCGAGTGGCATGTGGGCCCCATTCGTGCCACCTCAGCCATTATAAAAGGCCCAAAGTGACACATGGGTGCCCACTTGGCCATTTCCACTCACCCTCTACCCTTCTCCTTCTTCTTTCATCTTTCTCTAACCAACGACATTTCTAACAAAATCCACCATTATCATCCCTTTATTACAAGTTTTTCTTAAGTCCATTACCACTAAAAATCATCTTAATGTATTAGAAATTGATTTGTGAAGGTGTTGGAGGCCATAGAAGTGGCTAGAAATCAAGAAAATTGAAGATAACTTAAGGTGTTCATAAAAAAAGACAAAAAGGATAACTTTTTGTATGTAATTTTAATTTATTTCCAAGGGGATTTGATGATTCTAAGAACACTTATGTGATTGGAATTTAATTTGGAGGTATGTGTGAATTTTGGTGAATTTTTGAAGAGCTTGTGGCGTGAATGGGAGCTTAGGGAGGAAGTGAGGATTAGTGACTTCCTTTAAGCTTAAAGAGCAAAATTCAACTCCTTAGATTGGGAGGTAAGTAAATTTAAAGCCTTTGAATTATACTTGATTGATATTGAGTGCAACAGGCTAGGATTTCTTATATAGAAATGGTGTAAAGTGTGGATAATGTGTGGGCCTTGGTGTTCTAGTTGTATATTTTGACTAAGTTGTGTATAAAGCATGATCAGGATGTTGAATTGAGGAAAGGAATACATGGAAGGGTGATTCCCCTTATTAGTCAAGAGCTTTGTATGGGTGTGTATGGCTTGTAATGGTGTTATGGCATGATAATTAAGGTATATGGCATGAAATATGCTTAAAATGTATGTGTAGATAGTGAGAACTACAAGTTTCTATGTATGTCTTCTTATGGCCGAGAGGTCTTTTGATAGGTATGTTAGGTGAATGGCATGTGTACATGGCTTATGGAATAGTTTTTTGGCAACCCTTTAATGGCATGTGAGGTGTAGGGAAAGAACTTGGTGAATTAAGGCTTGTGTGTGGGTGTATGTAATGTGGCTGAGGCATGTTTATAGGGTATGTTAGCCTAATTTGCATGGTAAAGCATAAGGTGTGTACAGACATGCTTGTGTGATGTTTAAGTGTGGGTAAATATGCTTAAATGTGATAGATAACATGTATAAGGCAATTTGAGACTTGTGGCCAAGAGTTTGGCAAGGTCAGTTAGCATGAAAATGAGGTATGGCCTTTAGCATTTATGTGTGCAATGGCATGGCATTAGTAGCATTATGTAAATGGCATGATTGAGGTTGATGTGAATGTTTAGTGTGGTATGAAATGAGCAACATATGGGACATTTTTAAAATATGGAAAAGGGATTGAAGAATGAACTTAAAATTGACTTAAAATGGCATGAAAAATGGCTTTGAAAATGGATTAGTTTTAGGCATAGAATATACATTAAAGTGACCTAAAATGTGATGTTTATGTAAGTTGGCATGTAAGCCATTTGTATGGCAAATGGATGTTCTTCTTTAAGGTTGGCCTTAGGGCTATGGAATTGCATGATCATTGGTGCAATTGGCACTAAAAAAGGACTTAAAATGAACCTAATATGGCCGTCACATTTAGAAAAAAATGACTTGTAATTGTCTCGTAAAAGTATGATTTTGGGACTATAATTAAAATAACTATTGAACATGAGCATAATTGAGCCAAAATAATGGGCTATACTAGATTTAATATGCTTGTAATTATGCCTCTAGAATTGAGTCAAAAAGTGATAGAAAATTTTACCCGTAATTACTTGCTAGGGTTAAAAATGACCTATAACTGTCTAGGTCAAAAATTGACTATTTGATAAAAATTTTATCTATCTATTTTTCAATTCATAATAATATTAAAAGATGATCAGTAAAGAAATGAACTTAAAATGAAGTCAGATGGCCTATTAGTTAGACACCCACTAGATGGGTTAACCGATCAACTTAGTGATTAGCAACTACTAGATTGTCTAGTTATTAGACTGGACCGGTGCAACGTTTGAGGTTCATAATTGAGCCATTGCACTACTTTATGGGGGAAACACTTCTTTTCATTGATAGGATATTAGAATATGCCGGTGCAGTGGTGAAGGTCCCTAGAGGGGCCACTGCACTAGTTTGCTAGGCAAACGTTGAAGGAAATACTTTGACATGATCAGTACCTTGGGAGGTCTATGAACTGTTCCCTATGCATAATTACTCGGTATCTTTGCCCCTTAGGAGGTTTCTATGAACTTATCCCTATAGACTATATCAAGCTAGCGTAGTGGTAATATGGGCCACTGCACATCTTTTAGTTGCCTCTTGGTCCAGTGTTTGTAAGTGTTATCTATCTAGTCAGGCCTATGAAAAAGGACTTAAAATAGTGGAAAATGTTAGTTTAAATTAATTTATGGTAATTTCTAATAGTCAATTTTAGTAAATACACCATAGTGGCTTTTTGGTAATTTTTAAGAAATAAGACATCATCTGTATGACATCAATCATTTGGCATATCGCTCACAAACTACACCTAGATTATTATTTATAATTGCATGTGTGTATTAATGTATGTTTTAAATGGTTTAGATTTACTTACTGAGTTTCATACTCGGCGTACCTATCTTATGGTGTACAGGTAACAAAGATAAGCAAGCCAGCCTTAGTGATCATGCAATGTAGCTATACAAGAGTTGAAGGGTAAAGGAAATTGTTTTTTTTTTCTTTCTTTATTTAGTAATGGCACTCATGTAATATCCTGTAAGTTTGGGTTAACATGCTTAAAAGCTGCTATGTCTGTATATATAACCTAGATGTGATGTATATAAGCTGGTGTGGTGTTTGTTTAGTTTGTGTATGGACTTGATAACTGTGGGCCTGAGGCCCTATGTGTTTTATGCTGATATTGACTAATGATTGATTAGGGGACCAAAAGGGTCTAGATGGAAGTTTTTGAGTTATTTGCTTATAGAAGTGTTTTTAAGAGGTGAAAATAATTTTGGTATGTCAACCAAGTAGCCATTATGCTGCCCAATTTTCTATGACCTATAAAGTGTTTGTATATGCTTTGTTTAAGTCAATCAAATCATGTCTGAATGTGATTAAGGTTTAGACTAGACATCTAAGCAATATATGATCGAGTTTTAGAGCAACTTATAAGTGTTAAGGAG
>CANXYI011496574.1:0-26242 GCA_948208565.1 Hura crepitans
TTATTATTTTATAAGCCAATGACAGATAAATTACACTTTAAGACACTAGACAACAGGATCTAAGGTGTGCAGTGGCCCACTGGGGGGCCTAGGTAGCCGCACCTACCTTACCACTGTACCAGGAGTTATAGCAGATAGAGGGACAATCTCTAATTAACCCCTCGTCTACACAACAAGACAATTAACACCTGTGGTGGGTACTTGAGATATGTCCGTAGACTACTCATAAGATCCACAATAATAGCCCTGTAGTGTAGTGGTTCATGTCAGAACCTAGGCGGCTGCACCCATAATAATCATTACCTGGTAGTGGGCCCTAGTGGGACCGACTACCTAACAGCTGCTCTATCCTTAGTTGATCGATCAACCTATCCAGTGGGCATCTAACTGATGGGCCATTAATCGTTTCTTTAACCTAGACCTTTTATGTTTTAGGATTAAATTACCTTTCTACCCCTAATTAGACACTTAGTTTCCATTTTTACCCTCATCACAAAAGTTACTATTCATTTGGTCAGTTTACGCAACTAATATTATTCATTTGGTCATTTTGACTTTTCATGCCTATCATTATTGACCTATTTTAAGTCCCATTTTTCATCCACCTTTTACCTTATTATCCTTATATCAATCCCATGCCATAACTTACATTAAGTGATCAAGTTACCATACACAAATTTCATGCCAACTTGTCACCAATTTCAAGTCACACAAAGCATCCATCTTTATGTCATTTTCCATAGCATATGCACACTTCCTATATACACTTTTGGCACACTAAATGAACACCTAAACCAACACACACACCATGTACTCTTTTATGCCATCATTATGCCAATTCCATTACTCACATTTACACACACAATTTGCTATCCCTTTCTTCTACAAACTACCTCAAAATAAAGCCAAATACATGCCTAAAGTCACAATTTACCCATTTAACACACACACATGCAAAATGCACAATTTTCATACAAGTTATATATATATATTTTTGCACATAAAATTGAGACATAATAAACTTGAATTATTCCACATACCTAGGGTGGATGAGCATCCTCTTTCCCACCATTTTGCACTTGAAAATTGGGAGTTTCTCTCTCCTCCCTTATCAAGTCCTAACATAAACAAAATCAGACTTTAAAAAATCCCCAAAAATCAACTATAGCTCAAATAAAAAATCTGAAATCATATGTTTACTAAGAATCCTCTAAGCTACCTATAACAAAAATGAAAAATGAGGTTTAGGCATTTTTACCTGTCTTGAGCACTATTCACTAAAGTGTGATTTCTCTCTCCTTTTTGCTCATTTCTTCAATTTTTTGCAAGATTTAGTATAAAAAATGGGTGGAGGGTTTAATTATTTGATTTTCTCATGAATTTTGGTGGGTATTTAAGAGAGAGAAAACAAGCAAAAATGGAGAAAAAAAGAGAGAGAGGGACGACATGAAGAAGAAATGGGTGGAAGAAATGGTTTGGTCTTAGGTTGAACCAGTTTTTAGGCAGAAAATCTGAAGGGATGTTGGGTTGGTTCATTTTGATTGGCCCAAATGGCCATTAACCAATTTTTAGGCATTTTTATGTAAAAATGCATAAGATATTCTAGAGGCTTCCAACAATTTCCATTTTAGTCCTTAAAATTCTCAATTATTGCCACTAAGGCCCTTAAAAAATTTCAGCCCGAAATTCCACCGAATGGAAAAATTACTATTCACCATAAACTGGGTCTTAACTTCGAAAATTCGTAAAATATTCCCTGGTGCTCCAAAAATTCTCATTTCAGTTTTAAAGTTCCTCAATTAAGGAGACTAAGGTCCATGCAAAACTTCAGGTCAAAAGTCAACAATTGACTTTTTGGCATTATTCACCCGCCAGAATAAAATATTCCGAAAAAATATATGTTGACCTCAGAAAATTCAAATTCCTCCTCCATCATACTTAGTGAAATTTTTGAAGTTTAGGGTATGGTATTTTCGAGACCATCCGGGTATATTCCCGAGTCTCAAGACTGTCCGAGTCCCAAAATATTTTTATCTCCGAAAACAGTAGTTTATGACCTGAAATGAATTATTGGTTCTGCTAAAATTTTTATTTCATTCGTTTTAACCATTTTCAAGGCAGTCAAAGTTTCTCGGTCAATATGCCAGTCAACAGACTCAAAATTATGACCCGCACTGCGGGGAACATCACTCGAGCCTAGAATACACTGTTCATATAATCCGAGTTTTGAGGCATTACACTAATAGCTTCTAATCCCCAACCCATGGAACAGTCAGCTCAAAATTATCAGGCGATGCTCCTTATACTTATTGAGTTGTTAAGGCAAGCAATAAGAGCAGTACCTTAGCCACTGCCTCTACCACCATGGCTAGCTCTACTCCGGAGATCTATAATAGAGAGGCTTAAGAAGTTTAGTGTTGAGGAATTATGTGGGCTCAAGTAAGAGGATTCAATTACAACAGAGAATTGGTTGGATTGCATAGTGAGGATCTTTGAGCAAATGGATTGTACAGAAGCGGACAGCTTGACATGTGTTAAACCTCTCATTCAGAAGGAAGCCTACAACTGGTGGGTTACACTGACCAGGGGAAAACTAGAGGAGATGATCACTTGGAATTCTTCCAGGTGGAATTCAAGAAGCGGTATATTAGTGAGGCCAGATGTAAGGAATTTCTCCAGCTTAAGTAGAATCAAATGTTGGTATTTGAGTATGAGAAGAAGTTTCAGAGGCTCTTAAAGTATGCTGCGGAGATGTTCTTGACAAAGGCAGCCCGATGCAAGAAGTTTCAAGCTTGGCTTAACCACAATATTCGGGTTCATATGGCAACTATCAGAATTAGAGATTTTTCTAAGCTAGCAGCAGTAACTTTGGAGGTAGAGGAGACAAATGAGATGAATTAGAAATGGAAGAGCAGAGATCAAAATAAAAGGGCTCATAGTTAGAATAATGCTCCATTTATTGGTAACAAAAGACAGAAGAGTTTTGTTACTCAGGGATAGGGTTAAAAGGTTGGATAGAGATTTAGTTTCAAGGGCAAGTTAGCTGCTAGAGCATATTATAGGATTGCATTTGTGGCTAGCACCCCTAGTTTTGCAACTAGAGGAGTTCCTATATAGCCATGTGAGTATTGTGGAAGGCACTATGAAGGTGTTTACTGGCGCGTGACTTGATTGGCACATGCTTTAAGTGCGAGTCTCTAGACCACATGCTTAGTGATTGCCCTAAATGAATTGAGGAAGAGGAGCAGTAGACTTAGGGTGCCAGGGCCATAACACCTGCAAGTAAAAGGCTTGGGAGATAAGAGACCACCAGAACACCCTAAAAAGCTATTCTGAAACTGTACAGAGTCCAGACGCATGAGCCTTAGCTCGCCAGTCTGTCATTTAAGCCTTTAAGGATAAGGATGCCTCAGATGTGATCATTAATACATTTTCTCTCTTTATTAACTCTGTGTATGCATTGATAAATCTGGGTTCCACTCATTCATATATTTACACTAAATTGTCACATAATTAGGATATGACACCTAACCAACTTGAGCATGACATATAAGTTGCCAATCCCTTGGGGCATGGTGTAATTGTGAATAGGGTGTTTAAAGCATATACTTTAAAACATCAAGGGTATAAGTTGGTGGCTGATTTGATTGAACTTCTGTTTGATGTGTTAGGTATGAATTAACTATATTGATAATGAATCAACTTATCCAGTCCAATGGGTTAGGCCTATGAGGCTCACTCTGTCTTAAGTATCTATGGTCTTAGAGCCTTATAATTTATGTCCATAAACGTGGAAGCCATCCCTAAATTAAGGACCAATTACTTACCACAAAGGACACTATAAATAGAGGCATTTACTATATCTCAGGGTATAAGTGTTCTTCAACACTAAAGTTATTATGCCAAAATTCCTCCAGACTTTAACTTAAGCATCTGAGCAATTCCCCCGGGAACACCTCGAGGCAGTATTTTTATTGTAGGTCCTTTCGTATACTAAACCAGTCTTGAGCTCTCTTATTAGCATTCGATCAATATTTATCATTTGGTGCTTTTGTTGAGAGAATATCGTCAAAGAGAAGATTGCAGGCAAATCCGATCGGAGGCAAACCTAATCTTCCTTATAGGGAAAATCGCAAACAAACTCGATCAATGGCAAACCCGATCTTTCTCAAAGAGAAGATCACATGCAAACCAGATCGAAGGCAAAACCAATCTTTCTTAAAGAGAAGATAGCAGGCAAACTCGATATTCCTCATAAAGAAAATCGATAGCAAACTCGATCTTCCTCAAAGAGAAGATCCAAGCAAACCTAATCGGAGGTAAACCCGATCTTCCTCAAAGAGAATATCATAGGCAAACTAACCGAAGGTGAACCTGACCTTGATTAAAGAGAAGATCGTAGGCAACCCGATTAGAGGAAAACCCGATCTTCTTTATAGAAAATATCACAAGCAAACCCGATCTTCCTCAAAGATAAGATCGGAGGTAAATCCTATCTTCTACAAAAAGAAGATCATAGGCAAACTTGATCGTAAGCAAACCCGATCTTCATCATAGAGAATATCAGAGACAAACCTGATCTTCCTTAAAGAGAAAATCACAGGCACCCAAGAGAAGATCGAAGCCACACCCAATTTTCCTTTCTTCCTCTAAAAGAAAAAGAGAAGATTGAGGGAAAACTCGATCATCCTCCAAGAGAGAAAAAAATTTGAAGAAAAATTCGATCTTTCTCATGGAGAAGATCACAGGCAAACCCGATCTTCCTTAAATAGAAGAATGCAAGCAAACTCGATCACAAGTAAACCCAATCTTCCTTATAGAGAAAATCGCAAGCAAACTCAATCTTTATCAAAGAGAAGTTCACAGGCAAACCCGATCTTTCTCAAAGAGAAGATCATAGGCAAACCTAATCGGAGGGAACCCGATTTTCCTCATAAAAAAAATCAAAGGCAAACCCAATCTTCTTCAAAGAGAATATCAGAGGCAAACCCGATCTTTCTTAAAGAGAAGATCGTAGGCAAACCCGATTGCAAGCAAACTTGATCTTCCTCATAAAAAAGAAGACAGGCAAACCCGATCTTCCTCAAAGAGAAGATCAGAGGCAAACCTGATCTTCCTTAAAGAGAAAATCATAGGCAAACCCAATCACAAGCAAACATGAACTTCCTTATAGAGAAGATCACAGGCAAAATCGATCTTCCTTAAAGAGAAGATCATAGGCGCCCAAGAGAAGATCGGAGGTAAACCGAATCTTTCTCTCTTCCTTCAAGAGAGAAAGAAGATCGAAGGCAAACCCGACCTTCCTCCAAGAGAGAGAGAAAAATCCGATTTTCCTTATAGAGAGATCGTAAGAAAACTTAATTGGAGGTAAACTCGATCTTCCTCAAAGAGAAAATCATAGGCAAATCAGATAGCAAGCAAACTCGATCTTCCTCATAAAGAAGATCTCAAGCAAATCGAATCTTCCTCAAAGAGAATATCATAAGCAAACTCGATCTTCATCAAAGAGAAGTTCGCAGGCAAACCCGATCTTCCTCAAAGAAAAGATCGCAGGAGGTAAACCCAATCGAAGGGAAACCTAATTTTCCTTATAGAGAAGATCTATGGCAAACTCGATTTTTCTCAAAGAAAAGATTGGAGGCAAACCTGATTTTCCTTAAAAGGAATATCGCAGGCAAATTCGATTGTAAGCAAACCCGATCTTCCTCATAGAGAAGATCGTAGGCAAACCCAATCTTCCTCAAAGAGAAGATCAGAGGCAAACTCGATCAGAGGCAAACCCAATCTTTTTCATAGAGAATATCAAAGGCAAACCTGATCTTCCTCATAGAAAATATCATAGGCAAACTTGATCTTCCTTAAAGAGAATATCATAAGCAAACCTGATCTTTCTCAAAGAGAAGATTACGGGCAAATCCGATTAGAGGCAAAGAGAAGATCGCAGGCAAACTCGATCGAAGAAAAACTCAATCTTCTTTATAGAGAAGATCAGAGGCAAACCCGATCTTCATCAAAGAAAAGAGCGGAGGTAAACCCAATCATTCTCATAGAGAAGATCGTAGGTAAACCTAATCGCAGGCAAACTTGATCTTCCTCAAAAAGAAAATTACAAACGCCTAAGAGAAGATCAGAGGCAAACTCGATCTTCTCTCTTCCTCTAAAAGAGAGAGAAGATCGAGGGCAAACCTAATCTTCCTCTAAGAGAAGAAGAAAATTTTGAAGAAAAATCTTATCTTCCTTTAAGATGGAAAGAGTCTCTTTTGATCTTCCTAAAATGGAAGATTGAGTATAAAACAGACGAAAAGTCTATTTCATTCTTCTAAGAAGAACGACAGAGCCATTCTCTTTAAAGTGAAAAAAAAGAATGACACATTTATCCCTTAAAAAGGGAGAAAGTTGCACATCTATCCCCCATAAGGCTTCCGATCAGGTAATAACTTAATCATGTAGTAAACCCATTCAGGTTTATGCAACTTATTTTGATTTAAAATCAAACCATCGAGGGGGACAAGTGATAATATATCAACTTATCCAGTCCAATGGGCTAACCTTAGGAGGCTCACTCTATCTTAAGCATTTACCAGCTCAGAGCCCCATAATTTATATCCATACATGTGGAGCCTGTCCCCAAATTAAGGACCAACTACCTACCATAAGGAACATTATAAATAGAGACATTTACTACACCTCAAGGGTAAATATTCTTCAACACTAAAGTTATTATGCCAAAATTCCTACAGACTCTAACTTAAGCATCGGAGCGATTCCCCCAGGAATACCCTAGGGCAGTATTTTTATTACAGGTCCTCTCATATACCGAACCAATCTCGAGCTCTCATATTTGTGCCCGATCAGTATTTATCATGTATAAAGATCATGTTATGGTAGATTATAAGATTAAGAGGATTACTCTTAAGACTTTTGATAATGATGATGAGATGGTTATTGGGGGTGAGAAGTCGGATTCCTTTTATAATGTGATATTAGCTACAATAGCTGGAAAGTTAGTGAAAAAAGTGTGTCAAGCGTACTTGGCTGATGTGAGAGATGTCAATAAGGTGGAACCCAGAATTAAGGATGTACCCACTGTGTATGGCTTCTAGGATGTGTTTCTTAAAGAGTTGCCGGGAATACCACTTAAGAGGGAGGTGTAGTTTGCCATTGATATTATGCCTAGTGTTACACTATTATATGTAGCACCATATAAAATGGCACTTGTAGAACTTAAAGAGTTGAAAATACAGTTGCAAGAACTCTTTGATAAGGGTTTCATATAACCTAGTGTGTTTCCTGAATAAAGACAACTCATTAAAATTGTGAGATAAACTCCCCGCTATAATTTGGGGTGGTGAATCCTTTGTTGATCACTACTCTATCTTCAACTATTTCATGACATACCCAAGCACCTAGCTATATACACTTCTTGTTCGAAATAAAAGCTCTAGAGTCAAAGTATATTCACTGTATACTTAAGATAGTTAATGGTCTTAAATCTAAGGATACTGGTACCATTGGTATGATGAAATGCTTTTACTGACATAAATTAAATATCCATTTGAAGATCTTATGTTGGGTCTCTAATGAACTTGCTTCTTAAGCAAGCATCCGCATGTTAATTCTAAGCATCATTGTGCTTATAGCTTGTGAGAACTACTACTTAACCCAGTTAAGAAATATAACATGTGATAGTCTATCCACATTTACAATATCTCATCTTGTTAATACTATGACCAAGGATAATTTTGGCATTATCACATTTGCATGTAATAAAAATCTCACATCATGAACACTTTATGATTTCCTTTGTACCGTGATTGTATACTGGGGACTTTATAACATGGTTTAAAACATTACAAATAGTTATAAGTAGTATATAAAAGTACCATAAAATAAAGAATATCTTATGCATTAATAAATGAAGTTTAAATGTACATGAAAATTATCCCTACTACATAAGCTCTAGGGCATACAACTAACATGAACATTATCAAGTTCAATTCTACTCCCACTGTCTTTCTTTAATAGAAACTCTTTCTCTAAAAAGACTACATGTTTTAAAACAAATACTTTTTATTCCAAAGAGTTGTAAAAATAATAAGTCAAAAGCTCTTTTGGATACTTCAAAACTAAGCATTTATCATATTTAGTATTTAGCTTATCTAACATTACTCTTTTATGATAAGCAAGGCAACCCCATACTTTGATATGTGAAAGAATTGGTTTCTTATTATACCACATCGTATGTGGTGTAACATTAACCAACTCAAATAGAAATCTATTTAATGCATAAGCAGTAATTTCTAATGCATGACCCTAAAATGACTGAGGGAGATCAACAAGGTTCATCATGGATCAAACCTTGTCTAATAGGGTACAATCTCTCCTTAATACACTATTATGTTATGGTATATAAGGAGGAATCTATTGAGATAATATTCTATTATCTCTTAGATAGATTTAGAATTCTTCACTGATGTATTTTTCTCCTCGATTTGATTAAAGTGTTTTAATACTTTTACCAAGTTGTTTCTCAAATTCATTTCTGAATTCTTTAAACTTTTTAAAGGCTTCAAACTTGTACATCATTAAGTACACATACCCATATTATGCATGATCATTAATAAAGGCTATGAAGTAAAGATAGCCACCCCTTGCATGTGTGGTCATCGGGCCATATACATTTAAATGTGTTAGCTCTAAAAGCTCACTTACACGTTCACCCTTTTTACTAAAGGGCATTTTTGTCATCTTACTTATCAAACAAGATTTGCATGTTTCAAATGATTCATGATCAAATAGACCTAAGTCATGTGATTTGTATAAGTTAGTTATGTGCTTCTCATTTATATGACCAAGTCAATAGTTGTAACGCTTGTGAAACATCGTTTCATGAATAGTACTTTTGAGACCCGAATAGTGTTCCTTGTGATGCGAGGCACTGTATAGAGGCTAGAGAAGGGTAGTACTAGTCATAAAACTTTGACGAGTTAGAAAATCATAAAAATGAATTAATTAAAAATTTAACAGAACCAATAATTCATAACAGACCATAAATAAGTGAATAGAAAGATAAAAAGATTTTATGCTAGATCAGTCTAAAATGTACCCAGATATACCCAAAAATATCATACCTTGAAGGTTAAAAATTTCAATGAGTTCATTAGAGAAGGAATTTTAATTTTTGGAGGTTGTTTACTATTTATTCGCGAGTGCATAGTGACCCAAGAAAAGTATGGAATTTTGTCCCGAAATTTTGTGAGCCACTAAATGACATAAAATGATGAATTTTGACACCAAGATCATAATTTTTAGAGGTCTAAAACAAGAGATATTAATTTTTAAATTTTAACGCAAAATCGAGCAAAACAGGGCATGACAATTGAGAAATAAGTGGGTGGGCCCCATAGGCCGTTTACATAAGAGCCCAATCAAGTGTTTACAACCCCTAACCATCAAAATACACCCATCTTCTCCATTATTGATCCAATTAATAATAAATGTGCATATTTAAATATCTAATCTCATTAAATAAATATGTTGTAATTCCCTATTCTTAATTCCAAAAGTAATTTTAGAATCAATTAATTCAAAATTTTTAAGTTACCAAATATAAAAATCACATTTATGCACAAACCATAAATATTGAATGCACAGTTTTGGTAACTTAATCAATCCAATTCATGAACACATAATTTGACTCATAATAATCAATATAATCAAATTAAATCAATTACAAAGAGTAATTAATATGAAATAATCAACCAAACATTACCTATTTTTGAATACCGTATATGTTCATGTGACCGAAATTAAACTACAAATCTAATTCAAATGCAATGTAATATAGGCATTTAAAATTTTCAAATTAAGATCATAATTATTTCATACTTACATTTAATCAAATTTGGAATTATCCCAAACAAGATCAATTTCAAGAAATATAGAAAACCAAATTGGTTTTCTATTCCTTTATTTTTAATTATGTATTCAACAAATTCTCTAATTTTTATTAAAAAAATAAATCAATATTTTTATGAAAAATTAAAAACATGATTTTGAGATCTTAAAAACATCATTTATTTTATGGAAAAATAAAAAAAACTAGTTGAACAGATTTAAAGAATGCCAAAACCGATTATGTTACGGTATTCTTCAAATCAGCACAACAAGCAAAATCATACATATTTTCAATATGATTTCTTTCAAGATCAAATTTCAAGTAATACAAATCATGATTTTAAACATCAATTTAACACTTGAAAAGATAAAAAAAAATTAGATTGTATATACACAAAACAAAACCGACATTAAAAGATTTACTGCAATTCAACAGTCACAAAACTTTTCTATTTTTTTGACAAAATTAGGCTCTAATACCATTCTAAGACTTTGACACCTCATGCACAGTGGAAAATAAAATGGTCTCAATCTCCAAACATAGGGTGGAAGGTTGAAATATAGAAAATTAAAATTTTAATACAATTGGTTGAAGAAAGATTACCATTTTCTTTTAGCCAATTCCTTTCATAAACTTTTCTTCACACTGGGTTATAGTAAACCACAGTGATCCGCTTTGAGAACACCTTTAGGGTAATCCATATGTGAATACAAGTTCAAGAACTCTCCAAGAGTAGCAATGGTAGTCTGATCCTTAGGGGCCAATAAAGAAGACAGCTAGAGTTGTAAGAGAAAAAGATAAAAAAAAAGAAGTGTTATTTTCTTTCTTATGTTGGCCAAACATTTAAAGGGGTTTTTATACCCTCTTTTTCATTTAGCCCTAGGTTCGAATGATAGTCCTTTTAACTCTTAAAAGTATAACCTAATTGGTCTTAATTAAATTCATTTGATGGACCCTTTTTTGCTCTATGTGGATAGGTATTTTCTATTATGCTTTTCTACTTCTTGGACTTTAAGCCTAAAAAGCCTTTTATTTTTCTTTCTTCAACCTCAATGACATCTCATGTCATTAAATATCATGTATTTTCACCTTGAATTTGAATTCTATATATGTGTGTGACCCTTTGGGCTTTTGAATCACATTGATAGTAGATAAGTAAATCAAAATCCTAGTAGAACTAAGATTCTATTGTTTTCACTTTTTGAAATCATTACTAATTCTCAATTAATAAATTCTCTTAAGTGGAATTCAAGAGAGACATCTAACCATGCATCACGCCTACCTAAGTGTTAGAAGTTCAGAGGTTCGACTATTTTACCCTTCCACATATAGTTAACAATTACTCATTTTGCCCTAATTTACCTCATTTAGGTTTGAATATGGACTTATGTCAACTCAATGCTTAATTAATTATGTTTAATCAAGCCTTGAATATGTTAATTCAAATATTCACATCTTTATTCCTAAATTGCTATTGTGAATCTCTTCCACACTTACATCTTACTTTAGCCAAATATTTCTGAACAAAGATTTATATTGGAACTATGAGATAAACTCTTTACTATAATCTGGGGTGATAAATCCTTTATTGATCACTCAATTACCTTCAAGCATCTCATACTTTACCCAATCTCCTAACTATGTATATACTTCATGGTGATTTAAAAGCACCAGAGTCAAAGTGTAGCATTTGATACTTAAGATATCTTGGTAATCTCAAGTCCAAAGAT
Organism: Hura crepitans; assembly: GCA_948208565.1. Classification (NCBI taxonomy): domain Eukaryota; kingdom Viridiplantae; phylum Streptophyta; class Magnoliopsida; order Malpighiales; family Euphorbiaceae; genus Hura; species Hura crepitans. The sequence goes on from CANXYI011496574.1 coordinate 11,629, forward strand.
ACTTGTATCACTTATTTGATGAGATGCTTTCACTGACATAAATTATGTATCCATGTGAAGATCTTACGTTGGTTATCTAATGAACTGATTTCTCAAACAAACATCCACATGTTAACCCTAAGCAATACCATACCTACATTTAATGAGAATAATTGCTTGACCTAATCAAAGAGTATACCATGTGTTAGTCTATCTGTATTAACAATGTCACATCTTGTTAACACAATGAATAAGGATAATTTTAGCATTATCACATTTGCATGTAATAATAATCTCACATCATGAGATCTTTATGATTTCCTTTATACTATGATTTTATACTTAGGTTTTATTATAAAGTTTAAAATAATTATCAAGTAAATGAATTAACATAAGCACTAAAAGAATGCCTTTTATTAAAGAATGTTTAATGTACATAAAATATCCCTATTACATATGGCTTTAGAGCATACAGCTAATAAGCCTTATTCGCATCATCCAGGACTATGTATTTGCTTACTTAATCCACTAATTCTTTGAAATCAGTAGGTCAATTGATTACCAATGAATTGTATAGCCATATGTTTTTAAATTTATTAATGATTTTAACAATCGCCACTTTTGGATTTAAGTACTTAGTATCTAATGCAATGCCATTGAACCTCTCTATGAAATCTATAAGGCTTTCATAGTCTTTTTGCATCATGCCCTGAAGACTAGTTACTCTCTTTTTACTTCAAAGCTAAATGACAAATCTTATTTTAAATTCTTTGATAATTACTTGAACAATATAGATTTAGATGGCAAATTATGAAACTATTTTAATGCATCTCCCCTTACCGTTCCTAAAAATGCTTTGTATAATGTCATTAAAAGTTTACATATTAACCACCTAAAGTATTTTAAGATGTGATTTCTTGGGTTTACTTTGCCTTTATATTTTTCCATTCGTATCTCTTTCCATCATCTAAAGAACCTCACTTCCTTAATCTCTTAAAAAAAAAAAGGAAGAGTCTAAGCTTTCATTGAACTCTAGTTTTTTAGATTTTCCACTTTATACTTCTTGACAAATCTTAGTATATTTGTCAAGTTTGTATTCTTCTTCCTCCTCTTTGCTTTTAGATCTTCTCTTTTTTTTGTTTTTTTTCTCTTTGCTCCATTCCACTTTGATTCCTTATTTTTTGAACTATTACTATTAGAAAAGCTTGATGAATAGTCCAATTTTGACACCTAATTCTTACTCTTGACTCTTCACTAGTCGAAGTTTTGATATCACTCAAAGAAGAGCTTGACTATCATCTTTTCTTATTATGCCGCCTTCTTTTTTTCAAAATCACGTGAAGATCTAGATAAGCATCTCTTATTCTTCTCACTTTTCTTAGTTTTAGGTTTTGTTTTAACACTGGCTTTTTATATGCTCTAAAAATTTCGAGCGTATTCACTTTTAGAGCCCACTAAAAGCATTATCTAGCTCATCCTTTAGGATAGGTGTTACAGTTAGGGGCAATTGTTATTTTGAGATGGCGAATTGTTTATTTTGGTTTTCTCCAAAGACGAGCAGTCTTATATCCACATGGGTTTATCCCATGCTCTTGGTTAATTGATTTCTTTCCTCCTTAATGACTCGTGACTCTCAATGAAACCACCAATTGATGATTGTTATATTGCCATAAAACACTATAGTATAGGTGCCCATTTAGGCTGTCAAGGCAATTGTGAGTTTCTTGCAAAACAAAAGAGAACTAGCCCTGATTCTTTTAAGATTAGTACTTGATGCTTAAATTAGTTTAGAGTAATAATTATGCACCTTGCATTTATGAATTCAAGCTCTTTATATATGCTCAATACTTATTTATGCAATTGTAGGGGTGTTCATAGGCTGATCAACTAGTCCATGAACAAAGAAAAAATCAGTCCATAACATCAATTTTTAAAATCATGAACTATTAATCAGTATATAAATATCAATTAACTGAATCATCGATTTTAGTTTTTTTGTTCGGTTAACCACTAAAAACTTAAATAAATATATATGTTAAATTTACGCAAATTAAAAAAAATCATTTTTTATTATTTTAAGTATTTTAAAATAAAGATTATAAACTAAATATAACATTAATCAATATTCAAATAAAAATACAATTTTTGTACAAATTTTTTCTTTTATTAAATTATATTTTTAATGCATACATATAATTCTATTTTTAAATTATGTTTTCAATATTCAAATATAAATACAATTTAAAATTTTTGTACCAAAATTTTCTTTTATTAAATTCTATTTCTAATACATACATATATATAATATTTATAGTATATACATAGATATATACTATAAATGTTATGTGTGTATGTACACACAAATTAAAAAAAATAAAAAAATTAGCGATGATACTATTTCTAAATGTTAGAATTGTTATCACTAAAAATGTCAGTATGTATCGCTAAAAAACTATTAGTGAAAAAATTTTTCTATCGTTAAAAATATTAACACTATATCAAACTGGTCAATTAACCTAAATTGGTGGACTTTTTGATTGATGAACTAAAACCAAAATTAAAAATCAAAAAAATTAATGGTGTAGAAATTGAACCATAATAACCAATTCGGTTTTGGACTAATTTTCATGGTTAACTATTTTTTGATTAACTGTGTGCAGCCCTATGCAGCTGATATCATAGTTCTAATAGGATTATACTTCATCTATATGAATAGGGTATTAACTCTCTGATTTTCAAGAAGCTTTATATTTATCTTATTTTACTTCCTTTTTAAGAAATGAATAGGTCTTAAAAATTTTTCCATTATCAGGTAATTTAATATAAAAATAACAATTGTTCATAAAATTTTATCAAATATCTGTAATATTTTGGATATCAACTATCATTACTAGCAACATATTAGCTATTAGCTGAGCTCAATAGCTAAACCAAATTGAGCCTCATACTTATTTTATCTGAATTAAATAGGCTTAATTTTTTTCTTTCTTTTCTTGTAAAGCTTATTCCTATTTCCAATCTCAAGTTTCATCAATGATTGTTATCATTATTGGTGATTCCTTTTACCTCTCTATCTCTTTGCTTTTGGTTTTGTCTAGATTAACTTTTTTGTTTTTTGTCCACTATACAAATCTTATCGGGGTTTTTGTGTGACACCCCCTAATCATCCAATGGCTCCAAATTTCCCATTCATTTTCCATTCTTTTAAAAATTTATTCCATCCATTCTTAGCCTTAATTAACATTCTTTAGGGTTCCATAAAATCTCTTAAAATAACACCCAAAAGACTAGAACAAACTGTGCTAAAAAACCTTAAAAATCCGTTTAAAATCGATACTTTAAACTTTATTTGATTTTTATAAAATACTTCTTGATATTCAGAAGTTCCAAATCCTATCCCAAAGGACTATTTGAAATATTTAAATATCAGTTTATGGCAATTTCGAGTCATTTTAAGCTAAAACACTGTATTTTATGATTCAGCTCTGACTATGTTACTATTCACAAAACATTGTTATAAAACTTTACTTTTTTAACCATTTTAATGACTTCGTTTTTACTCTAATTTTTACCCAATATTATATTAAAATTAATATTTTCATTATGTTCCATTAGTGTGACTAGGGTTTTAGAAAATATTTTTCACATCCCAATAACACTATTCACTCACGTTTATCATCAATCATTAACTACTCAAACATTCTTATTTTCATGACAAACTGCATCCATGATCTTTTAATAATATGCACTATTGATCAGTATATAAAGCTCTGTTCATGTCTCAAAAGTTACTATTCACGACCCTAAGATAATAGTACTATTCATGACCCAAGATTCTCAGATGTTACATTTCTCCCCCTTTAGAAGAATTTGATCCTTAAATTTCCATTGGAACTTTTAGCATCATTAACTATAATGTTTCTCATATACTTTGTCTCTTTATGGGTTACTAACTATAACATCTTTATCAATTAGTTTTAACTCTTACTCTTAACTTGTGCCCGTGTTGTGCATATGTAAGAATGATAAAATCCAAATATATCAATACCATAACAAGCAAGTCAAAATGTAAAATGATATACCCATTATAAGCTCTAAAGAGTCGGCCTTCTTTTTAGCCCTAATGGCATATTGCCTAGCCAGTGCTCTAAGCTCCATTCTTTCCATAACCTCCGATCTAGCCTTCTGGCTAACACCTTATCTGTCACCACTATCTTGCTACTGCTCTCTAATAGCAGCTAGGGATGATACTTAAAGCTGTATAAAGGCTGTTGACTTCTTTGGACACTCTCTAAGAAAGTGGCCTTTCAAACCACACCCATAGCAAACTCTTGGTATTATTCTCTAACAAACTTTTTCATGCTTCTTATTACAAGTCTTACATTCTAGCACTAGAGTACTCCTGACAGTGGAACCTGGTGCAACAAACATTAGAATTTGCTGCCTAGGTCTAGACTAAGTCTATGTCTATCCTTGTTTTTATTGTTGTTGCTGCTATGTCTGCTCTCCCTTTCATTTCTTGTCAGCATAGAGAGCAAAACTATCTTGATTTTGATTATAAGATCTTTTTTTCTGATAGTTTTCTCTCTTATCTTTCTGAATCTCTTCGATGGTATGGGATGCTACCACTAAAGTAAAAAAATCACTAATCTTCATAGCTACCACATGCAACCTGATATCATGGTTCTGCCTTTTCTCAAATCTCTTTTATATTTCTGCCTTTACCGGAACCATCTCCTTGACATATCTACTCAGCTTTGCAAACTTCTTCTCATATTTTGAAATCAATTTATGTTTCTACTTCAAATCTATGAACTATCTTTTTTCTCTAAATAGTTCTTAGTTATATATTTCTTTCTAAACTCTTCCAAGAAAAAGTCCCATGTCAGGTCCTTTAGTGCCTTGTGCTCAGAGATGGTTTCCTATCATCTAAATGCTTCTTCTTGTAGCAGTAAAGTCGCACAAATAACATTCTCCTCTAGAGTACATGTGAGTTGATGAAGGATTCTAACTGTTCTCTCAATCTAATACTCAGAAGCAATTGAATCATCATGCTCGGTGCCTATAAAGTCCATAGCATCTATCTTTTTATTCTTTCTAGATACATTCTATGGAGGTTGTGATTGCACTGGTGGTGGAGATAGAGCAACAACTATTGTAGCTTATCTCAAAAGCTCTACCATTTACTGGAACAAGACCGATGGTGCTTGTGCAGCCTACCCAGTGGCACTAGGTGTTGACATCCCTCTGCCCTCATGGGCTTGTTTACTGTGGTAAGTGCGTGACTTTCAATCTATTCTTTACCACCCTATGGTGTAAACTCGCTCATTTTTAATTATATGAAAAGAAAACTTATAAGTCCCAGCAATATATACATATGATCTTAAACCTATGGCACTCATATGTAACCCTTACATACCAAGGAATGCCTAAATCAGGCTCTAATACCACCAAATATAGCACACCTTAATCATCCAATGGCTCCAAATTTTCCATTCCATTTTCCATTCTTTTAAAAATTTATTTCATCCATTCTTAGCCTTAATTAATATCCCTTAGGATCCTATAAAATCACTTAAAATAAGACCCAAAAGGCCCAAATAAATTGCACTAGAAAATATTGAAAAAATGTTTAAAACTGATACTTTAAATTTTGTTTGATTTTTATAAAATACTTCTTGATATTCAAAAATTCCAAATCCTAAGTACTATTTGGAATATTTGAGATCAGGTTATGGCAATCTTGAGTCATTTTGAGCTAAAACACTGTATTTTATAGTTCAACTTTGATCATGTTACTCTTTACAAAACACTGTCGTATAAACTTTACTTATGTTTTTAACCATATTAATGACTTCATTTTCACTCTAATTTTTAGCCAATATTATATTAGAAGTAATATTTTCACTTTGTTCCATTAGTGTGACCTAAGTCTAGAGAAATACTATGCACATTCCTGGTGACACTATTCGCTCACACACTTATCATCAATTGTTAACTGCTCAAACTTTTTTATTTTCATGCTAAATTGCATCCATGACCTTATAATAACATTCACTATTGATCAATATATAAGGCTTTATTCATATGCCGAAAGTAACTATTCACGACCTCAAGATGTACTATTCATGACCCGAGATTCTTGGGTGTTACGTTAACCTATTTTTTTAGTCTTTCAAAATTTATATTCAAACTTCTTTTCTTCTTAATTAAAATATTGTTAAATAGACTAGAAGAATATTTACATCAACAAACTTCAAATCCACATGTTAGTCCAAAATATATTTAAGATGGGAGGTTAATTAAGTATGATGAATTCTCAATAAAGATTGAAAATTAAAATTTTATCGAAATAAAACAAATTACTGCATTTTTTTAGCAGAGTAGATTTTCTTTAAATTTTATGTGAAGAACTTAAACACGAATGATAAAATTGATATAATCACACTAAATATAAACTTTCAACAATACAAAAATTTTTAGAACACTATAACAAAGCTTTTTTTGATAATAAATAACTATTATTTTATGTAAAACTTACTCTCTAGCAATAACCGTAAGTATGAGATAATTATTATACTTCAATAACAAATCAATCACCAATAGAGCAAGCAAGCAATATTAGAGCAGATAAACTAAAGAGAGTAGGAAAAGAGATAAAGACATAGATATTTATAGAGGTTCGACTTTCTTGCCTACATTATTTCCTTAAAACAAACCACCTTGAAAGCTTCTTTCTTTTGTGATTCTTTTAATGAGCAAAAGTTAAAGCCAAGTACAATCCTAGTACTTTTCCACTAAAGCCTTCTTTCTAAGTAAAAGAATTAAAACATTTAACCCTTTTTCTAAATGAAAAATAGAAAAAATTTATCTTTTTTCAAATCAAGACCTAAATACTCATTCTTTTTTCCAAGTAAAAAGACGAAATACTTGCTAGATATCTTTTCTTTAAGTCCATAACTAATCTAACTCACTTTCTCAAAATCAAAGGTGAATGTTCTCACAAAAAGATTACAAGTATGTAATTATGCAATACAAATAAGTTGGAAATAGAATCAATTATAGCTCAAATGTGTTTCTCTCATTTTTCTTTTTCATGTTTTGCTTTATTTCTTTTTTCTTAATATAGATAGAGAAATGTCTTTTTCAAACTTAAAACAATTAACTACAATTTTTTAAAAATAAATATTTCCTAAAACATCAATGAATAAACCAAAAGTTTGACTTTTTAATCCTTATGACTATTTAAACTAATAATATGAGCAAATCTTCCTTTTTAATCTTATAAAAGTTCTTTCCTTTGAATTTCATAATATCTGTAAATTAAAATAAATTAGAAAAGATTTTAAAACATCTTTAGTTTAAGAAATTCAAAAATTTAGATAAGAAAAACATTATATGCATGATGTGAAACATGTAGATATGTGAATTTCTTAATAAAATTTTACAAATAAATTCCTAAGAACCTTGAGCATTAAAATCTCCTCTTAATCATATGATTTTTCTTGAATATATGATCCTTTTCGGATTAGAATTCTAACTCTGCTCTAGTTTTCAATTAGAGCTTGATAGCTGACAACCTACTTTAATTTGTTAACTTAGCTCTAATTATTTAAATATGTAAGATTAGCACATAAAAACAAATAACATAATTTATAACATGTTTTTTTAGCCATCAAAATCAAGTATTAGAGCTTATAACCTCATTGATCTAATAGGACACTTTTTTTACATGTGAAATTTTCATATCTTCCTTGGTATTTTTTTATGCAACCTTCAAGTATGCTTGAAAACGCCTTTTTAGTGGGTGCTTGGAGGTAAGAGCCAACAAAATTTTCCTTGTTTTTGTCATAAGATTTGAGTATAACTACAATACATATAGAGAGGGGGAGGTTAATTGTACATCAAATTTTTGCCCTTATCAAAGGGACAAGGATTCTAATACAAATCCAATGAAACTTTCAAATGTTTGGCTTAGTGGCAATAAAATTTTTCTCTTTGTTATATATAATAATTATCCATAATGTCATTATCGTTATAAGGATTATGTATCAAAATGATAAAAGTAAGAAATTCTAAACTTTTAAATGTATACATTAACCAAGAATCATGTTCAAATTATTTTTATTTCAATTGAATTTAATTTGCACAACTTTATAACATTGACAGCTAGTTAGATTGCTTGACATGTGTCACAATTAATAAATTTGAATCTCAATTAAACTTAAATTTTGCATAATTTTATGATTTTTGGTTTTTTTTTATATAAAATAGTCTTTCATTAATCAAACAAAAGATGATACATCAGAGTTAAGGGGAGAGGTAACTAGGAAATCCCTCAAACCATACAATAAAATTTGAGGGATCAATATTTTAAAATTTTGAGGGATCAATATTTTATTTTACTATAACATATGGTGGCTTATTAAATTGTGTAGAAACAAAAGACCGTGAGCAATGTTGGAGTCGACTACAAAATGCATAGTTGTCCTTTAATGCATAAATGATATACTTGCAATCGAACTCAACAATTAATGAGTGAAATGGAAATATAGATAGATTGCCACTAGCATTTTGAAAGCTATAAGAAGGGCTTTTACAATATATGGATACCAACTACTATAGCTTTTCTTAAAGATACACGCTAAGACTTGAACTTGGTGATCACGACACACAGCTCCAAAACCAAAAATATTTTTACCAATTACATTAGCATATGAGTTTAGCTTAATTGTATCAAAGAAAGAGGTTTCCACAAATCAATGATAGGCTATTGAGTTTATAGACAACCATCACTACTTATTGATTTCAAATTTACACTCAATTTTGTCTTTAAATTCATCACCAAATAAATGAAAAAAGTAGGTAAGAAATTTTTATTATTAAAACGACATTAATGTTGCAAGAGCTAGATATGACAACAAATCAAAATAACTCTCACAAACCATGTTAATTCAGTTTCTCCATTAAAGACATAACTCAAAATCTATGTATAATATAAAGCCAAGGAATTAAAAAGATTTTAAAACTCTCTCCTTTAAGATAAATAGAAAACTTTAAACTTTTAAAAGCTCTCTCCATTTACATAAATAAAAAATTATAAATTTTCATATTATTATTATTTCTTTGGGAATGAGTTGGTCATTAGTTGAGGAGAGATATAAATGATAGTGTGCTTATTCATGTATATGTATATTAATGCATATTTTTCAATTATATTATTTACTAACCTTATTAATTAGTTGAATGAATTTAGATAAGTTGATGTGTAACACCTTCTACCCGATCCCCATACATTATGTTCATGAAGGTAGCCTTTGATGTCAAGGAAAATTGACAAGCATGTTAGGAGTATTAACTTTTGAATCCTTAAATATTATTGTTTCACATGATGTCCGACCTCATCTCATTTCGTATTCTTTGCTAATATATTTTTTTAGACCTTGTCATAGGACTTTCAATTGGCCTAGTAACATTCCCATAATGTTATAATGTCTTTGTTCTAAACCAGGTATTTGCTTCACACATCTCCTATATTGTCCTAGTTCTATACAATTCTTATACTATCTCAATTCCTCTTTATATCTCCTCAGGTTCTGCTCTACTTGCCTTTTTACAATTTATCTCTTATTGGTTCACGTATGTACCCTATTTGATATTGTATTAACATGGAATTCTTAATCACAATAATACTTCCAAGTATTATATTTTTATGCTTATAATTCTATTCCTTTTTCTCCTAGTTTCACATATCTTATAGCTTTATACTCTGTCCTCATGTTCATATTTATCTCACATGATTCTATTCACTCCTATCTTACGTGATTCCTTCTAGGTTTTCTTAAATCTATCTTTACATAAAGTTTCCACAATAGAGCTTCAATGTAATTATCTTTATTTATTCTAAGATCCATCCTCTTCGCTCATTTTATTTGTTCAGCTTTTAGTTAAAGTCTATTTTATCTCATATTATTGCTCAATTTCTTAATAACTATCATTTTCTGTAATTTCTCTATATTCTGTTATCATTCTTATGGCTTATCGTTAACTTTATGGTCAATTTTTTTTTCCATATCATTTTTTACTACTCTCATTCACTTGCTCCATTCAGTTTTAGCTTCAAGTCATTCTATCTTTATCATTATCTATCTTTGTTTATAGCATTCTAACCCTATAAACTTTTATGTTCATTTATATGTCTTTAACTATTCCACATGTTGAACATGTACTTATGTCCTTCATAATATTTTTAGATCGACAAGCAAGCGGATCTTCGTCAATGTCCCAGTAGATATATCAATATGTAATGCATGTGCGTATACACATTCCATATATATGCAGTCATATGTAATCATTTCGTACCTAGAACTGCCTAAACTTGCTCTGATACCACTAAATGTAACACCTCCTACTTGATCCATTTTTAAACCAGGCAAGAGATGCCACTTCCCAGAAGGTCACCCATCTTAGTGCTACTCTCACCCGTAGCTCACTTAAACTGATAAGAAATGTTTTTATATTTAATAATTAGCTAATACATTAGTCAATTCTAACTCGACTGGAACTAGAGCAATGAAAGTTGATGTCTACCCACTTATGTCTAGTAATATAAGTCTGATAACTATAATATACTATCATACACATATAATCCTAAAATGACAATTAATTAATCATAATGCTAGTACACATTCAACATGCAAAGAATGCTCGTGATGGATTTGTCTTACCTATGTCTTTAATAAGTTACTTCAGCTAATGCTGGGACTCGATTCAGTGCTCTGCCAGCTTTAACTAATACGTACACATTAGCAAAGAAGCCAATACACTGAACATAATTGCTCAGTGGTGTATTCTAATACTATGGAAAATCAAATCTTTAAATTTATGTAAATAATAATCATTCATATAACTCACTCCAATCAAGTCTGGATTTTATTATCTTTGTTATAATCTTTTCATAATTATTCTGTTCATAACTCTGGTATCCTATACTGATTTATCTTTTCATCAGGTAGTGGTGTTATTGTCTCTCATGTCCGTTTCTGACTATGTGTTGGGTGATAATTCAGTATATTTTTCATAAGTTGTACCTTGCTACATTCTTTAAGAATACACTCACATATCTCATTTAATCATTTTTGGTAGTTCTTACTTATTCTTTTCTTTCATTATATTCACTTCTTTATTTTATGTCTCTTTTTACATTTTATTTATATGTATATATCTGTAATTAATTTTTCTTATTCATAGATACAGTTCTCAATAAATTTATGTCATATGTTCTGTCTTGATATGTAAAAAATTTATGATGAATTGTATTCATGTATTAATAATAATGTTTGTCACTACATGATTAGTTTATTTCTCTTTTAATTCAATTCATCTCTTTATTCATTTTAATTCCTCTCTTTTTCCTTTTACACATTTCTAACTTTTTCAAATATTATAATCTCTTTAATGGTAATTTAATATGCTTTATCTAGTTATTTTCTCCTCTAGCCCATGTTGGACAAACATCACTCTCAGCATTGGATAATGGGATCACAGTGTGTGTGAGGGCCCATATTTTGGACCTCAACGACCACACTTCATCATGTTATATCTCATCATAATTGTGCGGGGGTTCGAATCCCGAACCTTGACGACTGCACTCTATCCTATAAGTTGTGCAGGGGCCCGCATTCTAGACCTTAACGACTACACTCTGCCATCAAATCTCAAGGTGTGCAGTGGCCCTTCGTGGACTTTAGGGCAACTACACTTGCCATCAAATCTCATAAATTGTGTATTGGCCTTTTATGGACCTTAAGGCAGTTGCACCTATACAGTATCATAAAATATCATTATCCTCTCATAGTCATCCTCATGGATCGACCTATCATGACATCAAAATGTCTTAGCAGTTGCTAACTCCCTAGTTGACCAGTTAACTTATCTAGTAGGTGTCCAACCAATATGGGCTTTAATCATTAATCATTCATCTCACGTCAGTCAGTTTTAAGTATTAATGTGTTCATATCTTTATACATTTTATCCCATAATTTCTTCTTTAATCATATTCCATTATAGCATATTTATCATCATCATATGCTCATTAGAATTATGGTATACTCGTTCAAATTCATCATAAATATCCCTTTTATATCAATTTCATGTTGTATTCTTATTATTTGTAATGTCCCTTGTTGTTATGTCTCATCGTTCATCTTTCATGTGTAGGAGTGTCTTTCGATTAACCTTCATTCCTAATTTATTATCTTTCATAGGATTAATGTTATTTGTCGAATACTCAACATTTCAATATAAACTCTTAATGTATTCTTAACGTGCTTAATTCCTTAATTACTTATTTTCATAAATATTCATTTATCCTTTATGCTTAAATAAATAGATATTTATTTTATAGACTTTGATTATCTAAAATATAATCAATATTTCTATCTTTTATTGTTATTAATTAAAAATTAGAATTTATAATAATTATATATTTATATATACTTTATTTTATTAAACTATTTATCCTCTCTCTCATAAAATTTATTTTATTCAATTTTATGTTAAAAGATCGTTCATATACCTTTTTTCTGGATTCAAATTCAAATTACTTTTTACTTGGGCCATTGTATTTTTCCCTTTCTTAGGCATTAGGAATATATTCTACTATTCTCATTTTAATTAGTTATGCTCATCTCATTTAAAATAATTAATATAAGTTAATTATATTATATAATTAATTTTATATATTTTCACCATCTCTTTTTAATTGAGTGCCAATCAATTAATTTGTAATGATACTTAAGCATACAATATATCTTTATATATTTATTATAATTTAGCTAGATCATATTTAAATACTCCATGTACCCATATTTCTTATTTTCACTTATCTTTTACTCAAGTTATAATTCTTTAGTTAGGTATGTAAAATGAATTCAATTCTATTTCTATTTAATTGACTCCTTTAATTCCTCATTCTCTTGTCCCCTTGTATTATATGTTCTTCCTTACACCTTTACATAATCAATTGGTCACTTATAATTATTTATACATACATATTATTGACTTAAACTTATTTATTTTATTATAATTAATTTATTTCTCTTATTAATTATGGTTTATATATATTTTATCATGTTAGCTTGAATATATATTTATATACATTTCAAATTATCATATGTCTAAGTCCTAAATATTCATTCCAATTATTTATTTTTATACATCAAATTCTTTATTTTTTATTATAATTTAATTACATTTAATTAACTATAAAATAACTAATATTACTTAATATCAATTTTAGCAATATTTGTTTCCTTGCCTTAATTATTCTATTTCAATATTATGTCCACTCTAACATAATTCTCTCAAATCCTAATTATGTTTTCAATCTTCAAATCTTACTACATTTAGTAATTCAAACCAAGCTATCAATTTTCATCATGTACAAAATTTCATAATTTATGCCAATTAATTATGTTCTTATTTTTATTCCCTATTCCTTATATTTCATGCTTCTAAACATCCTAATATAAATCTCATAATACTTCCATCCATATAATTTATTCATCCAAAACAACATAATACTTCCATCCATATAATTCATTCATCCAAAACAACATAATTACATCACATTTCACATGTATATGATAGTTAGAACACACATACCTTCATTAGCTCCATTCCTTTTGTTCTTCATCTTTATTTATCCATTTTTACCATACACTCACCATGCTTCACCAACTCCATAACCATACCTCATATGAAAATCCCATAAAAATAACATTAATCACACTTATCTTTAATCATTTACTTCAATATTTTCTAATACAATAAATATAACTTGTAAAATTACCTAACTTAAGAGCAAGATACTTGCACATAGGTGGACTCAAATTTATCTCTTTCCTCCTCATTCTCCCTCAAATTTCCATCAATTCTCATGCAATTTAAGATACTAAAAGGCAAGGCTAAAAAGCCATCCCTTGTAAGTGATTTTTTCATGATTATTTAGTGTAATAGGATGAAAAAAAAAAGGGAGAGAAAGTTTCATGAGGAAAATTTCAGCCATGGTGGCTTGAGAGGGAGGAGTTGGCTAAAACCAAGTGAATTAAATAATTATTTTTGCATATTTATAAGTCAAATAGATGGCTAGGATTTAAAGTTAACATATACACATGGATGGCTAAAATTAATCCATGTGCATATGCATTAAAATATCATTTACCTAGTTACACCTCATCACCTTCCTCTTTCCACATGGGTGTCAATGATTAATCCACATCCCAACTTGATCCAAGGGTCTAAAATGCTCCCTACACAATTATTTGTCATTTTTCTTACACGTGTACATTTAATTGAATTTATTTCATTAATTTTTTTCTCATAATTCTTATCTTCATAAAATTTCAACACTATGATTTTTGTATTCCTCATAATTTTTTACCACCAGGATATGCCAATTTCAGAATTTTCTGAGCACGTTTTTGAATTTTTCCATTCAGCACCAAGCAATTTACTGTCTGTCATAGACAATAAATTCAAATTTTTTTTCTAACTTTTAACCTTATGTATGATCTCAAATGCTCTTCAAATTTCACTACAATGCATCTTATAATAAATGCAAATTTTTTATCAG
>CANXYI011496584.1:0-10671 GCA_948208565.1 Hura crepitans
ATCAATATGCCATGCTCTTTTTATATAACATGTGTATGCATACTCATCATGAAAAATGTGTCATGCATAATGCAATTACATAAAATGTCAAGATGCATTTATGCTAAAAAATACAATGCCTGAGTCCAGTAATAAATGCATTAAGAAAGAATAATAGCCCTCTTTCTTAAGGACCTTAATAGACATTTCTTATTCCTTAACTCTATCATTGTCTAACTCAATTTCTCTAAACATTTACATCATTTCTATTTCATTTTCTTATCACACTAATCTTATTTTTCTTCCCTAGCTCTGATATTCAATTGCCACTCCACATTGGGGTTCCATGCCTATACTCTTAGGACTTTTATTACCCAATAAGAGTTTGATGGCATTTTCTCAATTTACATTAAAGATCATATGTAACTAAATTGCCTCACTCTATGTCCTAATCAATTACCCATTATGACTTATTGGGAGTATTCACTTCTATTATATATGATATACCCATATTCATTATTTAACAAACATGAGGTCCACTACCCTCCTTCCCATCTCCTATAATTCCTTTAAATCTTCCTTTAGTCTCCCATTAGGGCTTTTTACCTGAGTTTTGGTTAAGTCTCTCCCTTATAACTTACTTATTTTCTTCTCAATCTTGCATATTCATATTTATTCATTAGTACCAACCACCAATCCCATAACCTTTCTTTGTAGCATCATTTGCCTCTACGTTCGATACTCTATTTCATGGAAAAGTATGCTAATTCCTTATTACCTCTTATCTATTCCTTACTGATAGTAATGAGTCAACCTTTATCTTTCCCCTCTTATCTAAAGTTTAATTCACCTTATAGTCATTTTACAGTCACTAATTAATATGTAGGGTAACTATATTTTCCCCTTTTAATTTTTTATACTCCTTTTTTGCTTAAATATCCATATAGTTCCATCTATATCATCCACTAAACTCATTACCCATCACTAAAACATTATTGATTTCCATATATGTTTCTATTAACAACACTAACTACTTTGACTTTGGAGGAAAAGGATTATACATAATCATAATATCCTTACTTTTACCCACTATTCCATTTATAGGGAAGTTCACATGCCTATTCTGCAAGCACTTTACCAATGACCTTCACTTTCTAGCAGTGTAGTAGCTATCCAAACAACCTAAAATTCCAATGGCAATCATGCATTATACCTAGAATCAACTAAACCTACTCTGATACCACTAAATGTAAGACCCCCTACCTAATTTATAAGAAATCAGGAAAAGGATATTACTTCCTAGAGGTCACCCATCCAATAATTTCCCTAGGTAGCTTTTATTTAACTTTTACCAACATTTTTTTATTTAGTATTAAAATTCCATTTGGTAGAACCAATGATCTGTTGTACACATCTGCAGCATATGACACTCTTATGCCTAGTCTTATAGCAAATTACCACACAAAGCTATTATCTATGGTAGTAAACCATTTCTATCTTCTATGTACATATCAATCTGATAATAAAATCTTACTTAGACAATCTTCAGCTACATTGCAAATCACTTTGCACTGCTAGTCAAGCTTATTACCTATACATTAGACAACTGACACACTGAGTATACACTCAATAGTGAATTTAGCAAAACATGCATGGTATTATAAAATAAATTTTGTACACATAATTAATTGTACTCTCACATATTATCTTATAGCTACCTTGATACTTGTTTAGTTATAACCTTATTTTTGTACATTACCCTCTATGTTGCCTATCACTAACTTCTTCTGTAGTTTTTTTGTAGTGTAACTATTAATTTTAGTTTTAATATTTCCAATAGATTCTTATATCCATTATTAGTTATTTGTACAATGTGTCTATTGTCTTTTACTTTCTCTGTCCCTCCTGATTTAGCAGATCTAATCATTAACTTATCTTCTGTAGTTTTTTTGAATTTACTAGATCTCTTGCTTAATGGTTTAGTGGTTTATTTAAATTTACTTTTACCCTATTTATAGTTTCATTCTCTTGTTGTTTTATCATTTAATCTATTTACTGCTTGACTTTCTTTTATTTTGGCCTACTTGCTTTACCTATTAAATAATTATTCTTTTACGACTCCTGCATACTTATACTTCTACCCCCTACCTTAATTACATACGTTATTTAATGCTTTTGAATCTTACTATAAACTTAGCCCTCTCTATTAAATAGTTTCATACAACTCCTCTTTCTAAAGCTATTGCATTTGTTCACCTGTTCTTTCTTTAATCATAACTTAAATACCTTTAAACCCTTTACATGACTTTTAATTTATATAAGATATTCAATTGTTTCCTTTCAAGCCTAAGAGTTAAGGAATAACTCTCAACCACTATATATCGAGAGTCATATTATATAATCGCCCCCATTTTAGGCCTCAATAGCTGCATCTACTTAGTTTGAGAACTGAACAAAATAGTATCAAGTATCATTTAGTATGGTGGCCTATATTTTATACCTCAGCATCTGTACACACCCTCTATCTAATAGTAGGGATCAGTTCCTCGCAACTTCCTAATACCAAAATGGTAGATAACAAAGACCAGTTCGTGGACTTCCCAATATCTAAAATAGGGTTAGTAGGGATTAGCCCCGTGGGACCTCCCAGTATCCTAATAGATCTCATCATAATTAGCATATCTAGTGGATAGTAGGGATCTACCCTGTGGGACCTTCCAATATCCATAATCATTAAGTGGCTAGCAAGGATCAATCCGTAGACCTCCCATGACCCGAAGCGAGTAGGCTCAAATAAGTGCTCAGCGGCTACACCTACCGTACATATGCTAAAATCTATTCAGTCCAACCTTTAGTAGCTACTAATCCCTAGTTGACTAATCAACCAATCTAGTGTATTTCTAGCCATTAGGCTAATATCTATTTCTTCCATCTTTATAATCATTCCTCTTTCTTCTTCATTATTTGAATATTCTTAATGAAAACATCATCTTCATGTTATTACCTCATCATTCTATACTTTAACAATTACTTAGTGTTTTTTGCCAATTTAACTAATTTCCCATATCCAAATCTCGTATTTTATTCTCTTCATTAATATCATTCATTCCTCTTTTCCCTTATTTTCTTAATTTGGTTTTTATTCCTTCATTGTGTATAAGTGTACATATATTACTTTACTATTATCTGCCTCATAGTTTATCATCTTTTCATTCCCTGCTGTAAATTTCTCCTTTCATAGTATGATAAATTTCTCCCTTTTATGTCCAATATTCAACTCTTTACCTTTAAGATTTTGGTTTACTTTATTTGTTACTACACTCTATTATGTCTTAATATATTACTCTTATCACCCTTATAATGATGTTATCATTTAAATAGTTATCTTGTAAGGTCAATTACATTTCAAGTTTTATACATAAATTACACAAATATTCACTTGTTTAATCATTCCATTTTATTTGTTCATAGGATAGATTTTAGTGATGTATTTATCTTATCTCATAATTTCATACCTCATTATTCTTAGAATTAAATCTTTTATTTATACATTTATTTTTAATTCCAATTGACTTATTATTTATATTGCATTATCAGTTATATATTTAAATTATTTCCATGTAACTAGGACATGGTTATAGGCCAATTTCATTTGGTCATTCCTACGAGATAGCTACGGGTTGTATTTATTTTGTTGGATAGTTATAGGCCTTTTTACGTAAATGTTACTATTCATTTTGTCATTTCTTTTACTATGCATTTGGTCATTTTCCATTCTTTTCTTTACCTCATACCACTATACTTATGTTATTCTATGCCATCAAACATTACCTCATTCAAATCTCCTATAATATGCCACTAGGTAATCTTACTATATATTGATAGGGTAACTATATTAGTTTAAAATTCAAAATTGCATTCTAACCTCTAAATTTCATTTGTCATTTGCTTACATTGTTATCATCATATGCTATCTTATATCTATATGACTTATTTATTTTGTAATAGTTTTGTTCCAATTAATATACCTATCCAAAACTTGTAACACTGTAATCTTTCTTATGCTTATCCTATCTATATAAATCTTACTTGGTATTTGTTTATTAGATCATTTGAAGTCTCATTTTACATATGACATGTGTGGCCATTGATACCATATGCAATTATCCATGCCAGGATAATAGGACATGTAACAAATGTGAATAGAGTGCCCACATAACTTGCGTGGCGAATGCTTCCCAAAGTGCTCCCTAATAGACCAGTTAACCTATCTTAAATTGCAACTGTCTAGATCATCTGGGCTTATAATAATTATTTTTATTATTAAATTAATTTTTTTTAATAATTGATGTTTTAATCTATAATGTCAAAATTAGGTGTAATCCCTGTATTAGTGTGTTTTCACGTATTCATTTAATTATCAATCATATTAACATATGTATAAAAAGAATTTAATGTACTCATATAAATTAATAATAATCTATAATCATATATGTATAAATTCATAACAAATAAACTAGTAATTAATTTATATTTCAATAACATGTATATGTAACAGTCTTCATATTATGTTTATTTACAAATTTTCTATAACACGTACTTCAGCATTTAACTCAATACCTTTCCTTTTTCTTCTATACACATTTAATCTTTGTATATGAACATGTATCCATTTCATCTATATTCCTTTTCTAACTATTATTTCTATAATTATTTCCTATTTATGACTTTAAGGATTTCTTATCCATATACTCATTATTTTTATAAAACTTTTGAAATAATTTACATAGTCTTCTATTGATCTTATAATTTTATTTCTCTTTTATGAGTTACATGTTGTTTCATATAATATTTCTTATGCTTTTCCAATGTCTTCTTATGCTATTAATCACTTACTTCTAAGAATTTCTCTTTGTTCATGATATTCTAATATTTATTTCTTCTAAAAATATGAATTTCTATTTTTATATTTTTCACATTATTCTTTTCTAATCTAACATTTAAAAATTACACCTTGTAACAAATGTGCTTGCAATTATATATTTTTTATTTTTTTATTTTAATCCATATATATTTTCTCCATATAATTACTTCCACATTAATTTTATTAATTACTTTCCTTATATTCTATCTCAACCCAATTTTTTCATATAGGATTTATTCAAATCTTTTTTTCATCCTTTACTTTTATTTCTACTTAAATCCTTTTTCCATTACATATACACACTTTTTCTCTTATTCTTATATAATCAACCTCTTTTTAGTTAGGTACATGCACATATGCATTTATTAATACATGTGTCTATTTTCTTTAGAACATTTATGATACCTTAATTAATGACATGATGATTTCCAAATAATTTTATAATTCTTGTTTTATTTTTCTCTTATTTAATCCTTTAATTCTTCAATTATTTATATATTATGCTACAATTCACAATACCTTATATGATTTCAATTTAATTACATTTAAGATTCACTTAATAATATTTTTTAAGTATCAAATTAATTAATTTTTTTTCTAAACACATTTGTAATAGCTTAATTAACAATTCCATAATCATTTTTTGCTCTCATGTACATATAGTCCTATTATCATATAATCATATATATTTCCTCATTATATAATTTATTCCATTTATTTAACCATATAGATATATTCTTTTGTATCTTCTATAATAATTTATGTGATCACATATTCATTTACACACATACATACACACACATGTGCACATGCGTGCACACACACATACATATACATATATATACCTCTTTTATATCTCATAAATTACCAAAATTATCAAATGTTCATTTTCATATGCTTTTATTATTTTTCTCTTATTATTTAACACATGAGTATATAAATTTCATTTATATGTTTTTTAACATAAATATTTTAATTCTCCCATTCATAAGTTCTTTTAATTTCTTTTAGACATTAAAAAAATTAGGTAACTAAAATATTTAATTAAACTAACATATATACATCAATTGCCATAAACTTGTAAATTTCGGCCCAATTAAATTATGATGTTCAAAATTCATTTTCATACTTTTAATTCATGAACGGCTATTAAGTTAATATGATACATTAGGTCTATTTCAAAATTGGACTGGATTAAGAGATGACACATTACTATCTTGTCTTCCTAAATCCCTTCTTAGACATATAAGCTTACTTAACTACTCATGGAAACCTCATTTAGCTTGATTAATTATGGTGATCTTATTAACAAAAATCTAGCTACATAATGGCTATTCAGAGTGAAAACCAAAAATTTTTCATTACAAGAGAAGCACTTCTATATCATTTTCAATCTCTATCCATCATCATAGGATCCTCCTAATCCCCTATAAACCCATATCCTCAACTTAGATCACAAATAACATTGGAATCTTAATAAAACCAAGTATGCACTTCTCACACCTATTCACACATTGATTTATAATCACATGCAAGCATACACTTACACACATATACATTCATCAAATAAGTTTGTTATGGTCACATATACAATATATGCTTAACTTTACATAACTTTTCTCAAGCCCACCCCACATCTACATGAGTCCCACCATATATGTTACATCATATCAAAATATACAAAACATATATGTACCAAAAACTATATTATTAAGCTACTACACTACTTCTATAAGGCTAAATGGCATGAACTATCTATAGCCTACTCATTGGAAAACTGATATGCAAAGCATGTGCTTAGTGGTGAATTTAATGAAATACATATTGTACATACATGCAAATGCATCAGTAAATAGACAATCATGACAAAGATGTTCAATTATAAGCATATAGAAAATTTGCATCAACATGTACAATTCATACTTAAACATTCACATCTTATTCGTTACTATACATTATCTAGGATTACCATATTTTCAACACATGAAATATCTTATATCTTTGATTGAGATTACCAATTTATCCTATTCATTTATATAATGATCCTCGTCTAAATTTAGTTACTAGTTCATTTGGCATATACTGAAGAGATCATGTCCTAAATACTAGATATTGGGATCTATAGGTATGCAAGGGCTCGTATTTTTGACCTTGACGATTGCACTAGGCATAACATAACATAACATGATCAATGTGCAAGGGTTCTAATTTAGAACCTCGATGGCCACACCTATCTTAAAAGGTGTGTAAGGATCTACATTCTAGACTTCAACAACCACACCTATCTTTATAATGTCTCATTAAATTGTATATCATTAATGTACATTTCATATATACATATCTATAGACTACATCATTCACATTAAGACTTGCCATTTGGGATGTCATCCTCATTCATCGCTTTATGTAAGCTTAATTTTTTCTTTTATTCATTATGTCATTTATTCCAACACTTGTGCATTTTTATGTAACCACACATTTAAAATCATTTGATTCTATACCTAACATACCATTTGGCTAAACACATTTAGTGGCTAAAATAACTCAATTTCAAGGAATTCTTCATTCATTCGTCTATTTTATACACTCATAACATATTAACAATCATTAATTCATTTTTTACATAGCATTTACTGATACCAATCTATTTAGCCATAAATAATAGCATAACATAGTATTTACACCATATATCTGGCATGCAACATCAATATTTTTACTTAATTAAGCCAATTCAACTTTAAACCATACATACATCACAACAACCTAACATGCACTAGTTTTGACCATTAAGCTTTCACTCTTCTAATTTTAATCCTTACTAATTTCTTCATTCTATCATGTTAAAAACATACACTTAAGGCTATACATACACACACACACACACACACACACACAGAGGATGTCATTCGGCTAAAGGTGTTAGTATGCTATAACATTTATTTTTTCAATACATTCTTTACTTTAACATATTTTAAACATCCACTTAACATCCTTTATACCTTAATTACATGCTAAATTAATCATATGTGCATATATCCCATGTAACATACTTACACACATGCACTTGGATTTAGGTGTTCAATAAGATCAATGTATATGTCATTGAATTCACTTATAACTAATCTTAAAATAGTCCAATTACACCAACTATGCCTTGTCTTTGCCCTTCTCAATCACCTTTCCCTTTTTCTTTACAAACATATTAAATATCGAGTTAGAAAAATACTAAATAAATTCTTTTACATTCCAAACATAAATTTAATCCTTAATACAACTAATTGACATAAAATTCTAGCCTAGAAATATATAAAACTATGAATTTCAACTTGACACTTTTCACCCAAATGTAAATTCTTAATTTCAAGCCTTACTTATGTGCAACTCTTAGTAGAATAGGTAACTAGGGATGATAGAGGCTTGATTGGTGATGGAATTTGATTGAAAATGATGTTATTTGGTAGTATGAAGAAGAAAAAGTGATAAGAATGGCATTAGCAACTAGAGGTAGAAGATGAAGATTTTAGTCTTTAATTTAAACGTAATTCCTTTATATATTATGAGGTGGATGGTTAGATAGAAGACATAAGTTAAATCTTAAGGCTAATATTAATTCTTCACATTATATTTCTTTAAAAATTCATTCTTTGAATTTAAAATGTCATTTTAATTCCCTCAATGTGACATTAATTAGGAAAATGTGTGTTTTAGGTGGCTCGTGAAAATCGTAATTTAATTCCAAAGGGAACTATTTAAATTAGGCAATTACACCTATTATTAATTCCATTAAATTACTCTTGATGTCAAAAAGTTCCTAATCTAGCACCATTGCTTAGTTAGATTCTTTAAGCATCAAGTTACACTATTTTCGAATTATTTTGAGCACTTTTAAAATGTTTTATCATTCAACTTCAATTGAGTTACTATTTATATGACATCACGGGTAAAACATTACTAGCCTTTTTAACCCCTTAAATGACTTCATTTTCTTTCTAAATATCACCCATAATTATATTATAATTTGTACTTCCATTTAGTAATGCTAATGTGTCTTAGGTCTTAGGAAACACTATTCATGTTTAGGAAGTACTATGCATAACTCAAGAAAATTACGAGCGTTAAATTTCTTTCCCTTTTAAAATAATTTTGTCCTCGAAATTACTTGGTTCAAATAGTTAAGGGTACTAGGCCTTTTTATGCTCTTTAGTCACTAAGGTTGCCTCTTTTATTTTGTGAAGCTTTCATAATACTCTCACTAGAGGCACTACTTTATTTCTTAATTCCTTAACCTCTCATGCTAGAATCTACAATGGTTCTTCTTTATAAGTGAGATTAGGTTGTACTTTTATTTCCTCCATTTGCAACACATGAGAAGGATCTGATTTGCATCTCTTTGATGTGGATATGTGGAATACATTATGAATCTATTGAAATTCTAGGGGTAAAGCCAATCGATAGGCTACTTGTACTATACATTTTGTGATTTTATATGATCTAATGAACCTAGGGCTTAACTTTCCCTTTTTGCCATATCGAATCATCTTTTACCATGGTGATACCTTAACAAATACCTTGTCACCAACTTCATATTCAATGTCCTTTTGCTTTTAATACATATATGATTTCTATCGATCTGAGGTTGTCACATCATGACATTTTAAGCATGGCTAATTAATTAGTGGGCTTTGTTTCGAAAAGAGATTAAATAGAGGAAGCTAATTTAATTTAAGTATATGTTATTGGCATAAATGGGGAAATAATATTATGAAAAGTTAGTTAAATTAAGGAGCTTTGTATGGAAGTAATAAAATATTTAGAGAGTGAGTAATTTAATTAGAAATGAATGACGGTATGGACATAAGGAAAACTAATCATGCAATTATAGAAATTAATAAAAATTAATTACAATTAAAAAAAGATAAAATAAAATATGGAACAAACTAACTTAAAGAGTCAACAACATTCTAGTATTTACTGTGGTAGCATGAATTAATTAAAAAGGGAAAAATGAGAGGAAGAAAGACACACACGAAGAGAAAAAAAAAGAAGCAAAAAGGAAGAAATGGCGGCATAAAGAGGACCAAGGAAAAACATTGTAGAAGGAACTAAAATGCTAGAAATTGACCATGTTAGCTATGAAAATTAGTTATGTCTGCTATGGTGTGCCAGTGGAATTCCACCCCAATTCACTAGTGGCAGCAGATGATGACTCCAATAGGTAAGTTGAGTTTCTCCTAATTTGTTAAGGGTGCTAATTGAATATAGAGAGCGAGATGAGGGGGGATCATGGTCTTAGGAGCAAACAAAATTGATAGAGGGATACAAGGCATGAAGTACAACCACAACTATTGGTGCTGCAACATTGGAGCAGCCTTGCTATTGCAATGGGATAGCACGTTGCTCACATGTTAGAGTGCAATAGTAGCTCCTATTAGCTATGGTAGTGAGTAGTACAACAATGGTTATAGCAAAGTGGCTACTGCACTATACAAAATGAAGAAAGGGAGAGGGCATTTTTTGCAGCTGTGCACAATAACGCAATTGTTGAGCATGATGGTGCCATGTGGTAACCACTGCATGCGAAAAGCAAATATCACTGCTATTAAAGTAAAAGCAAATGAAAAGAAGGGAAAATTTGTAATGTGAGCTACTATATTTTGTAGTGTATAATAGTAGGATATTAAAGGACAATCAAAATAGGGTAGAGGGCCTTAAAGGGAGCAATTTTGCAGTAGTTGCTATAATTTTTTTGTCAACAATAGTAATAGATT
>CANXYI011496633.1:0-10165 GCA_948208565.1 Hura crepitans
ATGCTCATTTTAGCTTTATAACTATTGTTTGATATGTAAAATGTGTTAAATCTTTCTCTTTTTTGGATCTATAGTGATCATGACTTGTGCTTTACTATTACTTCTATGTTAAATTGCAATTTAATATTTTTAATTATATTATCTTATCTTCATGTGCAGCTTGGCTTACATATTTACTATTCAATGCAAGGAATTATGCCTTCAAGCTTCTTAGCTTTTCATTCAACCTAAGCTAAGTTTCTTTATCTATTATTGATTCATTTTTTTTATCTATTGATTCTTATGCTGTAAGTGTTGGTAGATGTCTTTAGGACCTTACTGCATGTGTTTGTCTCTTGTATTTTTCTGATTAACTTACATAATTATTTGACCTGAATCTAGTATTTAGATTCAACTTAAATTTTATTCTTCTACTTCTATTTTTGTGATTTCTTTTAACTAAGTGCTAAAATGAATATTCTCCATTTGCAATTATCCGTGAGTTTATTATAAGGGTTGTTTGCATTATATTCTATATGTTTCTAAAAACAAACATTTATCTAGACAAATTAAGCAAATTAGTTTTAACATACATTATAGCCTTGAAATTTTAGATCAAGACTGACCCTTTCCCACACATTACAAAAATCAAGATTGACTTTTACAATACATATAGGAATAGATTCCTTAGCAACTAAATAGATTTGAAGCTGACTTCCTTTAACCCTTGAAAATTGAAACTGACTTTCAAAGAAATTAAAGTGAGAGTCGAGAGAAATAAAGAGAATAATTTAAAATTACCTTATGATTTGCTTTGCTGATTTTGTAGTGTCTTTTGCTCTCTTTCTTTTTATTGCCTATTATGTGCCTTCTTCTGTGATATTCTTTTTTTGTTGTTGCTGTCTTTTTGGCCTTATATTCTTACTTCTTTTCTGCTACTTTCTTTCTTCCTTCCTACAATCTCCTTCCTTTAGTTTTTTGCACTCTCACTTTTGTTTTCCCTCAGTTTTTCTTTTTTTTTTTGCTCTATTTTTCAGTTTTTTCTCTATTTTTTTTAGTTTCTTTCTACTTCCATCCCCCCTTTTATCTGCTGCATTTTTCTAGTTTTATAGATTACTACAGTGGCATCTTTGTAATTTTGATGAATAATAATTTTACTATTCATTCACTATTTATTATAGATTTTTTATTACCATGCTTGATTTTTTTAGGTGTTGGTAGATATAGGCTGCTAGATTAGGCTTGGTGCTAGGCTGGATTAGAGCTGTGAGCTGTAGGCTACTGGGCCTGGAGCTGGGTTGTAAGCTGCTGGGCTTGGGGCCTTTAAGCCCATCAGCTCTTTTTTTCTTTTTGTAATTTATTTATTGATTTTAATGCACTCTCTTTTTTTATCTATTTTTTTTAGTTTTGTGATCTAGTAATTAATATTATTTTCTTTTGTAATTTTCTTTAATTTTGTAATTAATATTTTTTTTGGCTAACTTTATATTTTATTATATTTTTATTTTGATTTATTCTTACTTATTTTAATCATTTAAATGATAGTTTAATTAGATATTTTAATTATTAAATCGAATAAGAAGACTAATTGAAAATAATAATAATAACAATAACAATATTTTTTTTTTTATAAAATGATAGTAATTTCCTTTATTAATAATAGTAACATACTTTAGTTATTTGTGACAAAAATAGTAACATAAGTGAGTAATTATTTTTTTTGAATACAAACAAGTAATAGTAAGAGAGTTATTTTATAAGATATAAATATCGAATGTATTTTGTAATTAAGTATTATTTATTTAGCTGGACGAAAATGGGTATCTATAATACACATTATTATCCATTATTAAGCAACACTCGACTTATCAAGCACTAATGCATCGATCACTTATATTGTTTATCAAATCATGAAATTAAGCATCAATTACAATCATATACACTGTCACTTAACCAAAACCACAAATTACATATCGTAGCATATTCAACATACAAACTTATACACATTTTTTATGCACAAAATGGTATATAATGCATAATTTAATTCGAATACACTTACAGAGAGTCCAAAATACACTAATATATCTTGATCAAGTTTTCTCCCTCCCTTTCCTCTTTTCGTTATGTATACACATGAAAGGCATAATATTTAAAATTCCATATAAAATAAACCATTAATCAAAGCTTAAAATTGACTTTTACATGTTAATTATCGGCCTCTAAGACACGTTAGAAAAATATCAATGTTCGAAAAAACTCATGAAAGCCAACCTTGTCACTATTCGCCTCAATCTGTAATCAATAAATCTCCACTATTTTTCTTAAAATTTATGCCAAAATCAGTGTTATGGGACAATGGAGGTTTGTTTTTATGGTGTAAAATCAGAGAAAATTAGCTTTATTTACAAGAAATTAATAAAAAGAGAGAGAAATTAGCCATGGAAGCCTTAAGCCACATCCTTGGCTATTGAAGAAGAAGTAAATGACATTAAATGCCAAAATTTTGACTTTTATACCAAAAATAAAAATATTATTTTTCCCCTTTTTCCTTTAAAAATTCACAAAAAATAATTTGTAAGCCCAAAAATTCTCAAAATTTACCCAAAAATCACAAATACTAGGTCTCAAATGCCCTAAAATTTTAGGTCAAAATTTTGAGAAAATCGATAGAAATCGCAACTTTGAATATTACATAATTTTTGAAAAAAATGCTTCTTAATCTCAAAAATTATGATTCTAATTCCATTGGACTATTTAGAATTTTTTAGTATCAAGTTATATCAATTTCAGGTCTTTTTGAGCAAAAATAAAATATTTTATGGTTCAACTTTAACTATGGCACTATTCGTGAAATGCTGTAGTAAACACTTTGACCATACTTTTAACCATCTTTGTAAATTCATTTTCACTCAAAACTTCACCTAAATTTATTTTATGATTAATACTTCCATTTGGTAGGGTCAGATATCTTGATCCTCTAGTTCACTGTATACTCCTATGAAAGTACTATTCATAAATTAGGAGTTTTCGAGGTATTACATCCGTAGTACCTAAACATCAATCCTAGTAAGAGATTTAAGAGAAATTGAAGGATTTTCATGATTTTGAGTTTTGATAAATAGTAACATGATTTTGATCAGGTGAGTTTTTCCAAATTTTGTACTTTTCTAAGGTTCTTAGGATGCCTAAGAGAGTGTTTCTTAAGTCAAACATGATTTTTGATACTCGTATGATTTTATATGGATTTTTGATAAAAAGCATTTATGTTTGTAGAGCAAAATAATAAATGGAAAGACAAAGGCAATAAGAAGGCTTGATCGAGCTTGTTGGGTGTATTTTAAACCTGAAGTTAGTGTAATTAAAGTAAAATGCATTGATTTTATGTATGCCCTAATTTTAAAGTATGTATATATATGTATGGAATTGAGAACTATGGCATTTAATGGTGTTAGATGTGAATGAATGTTGTTCAGTGATATTATGCATGGTATTAATGGCTTAGAAGTGGGAGAATGAGTGTTGGATATGTTTGAAACATTATGGCCGAAATGTCCAAAAGGCATGTTTAAGTGTATGTTATGCATTTATGCATATTTATGTGTTATGTGCTCACACATGTGATATGTGATTATGGGATCATGGAATGATACATGGATAATGAGTAAATGAATATATTATGTGCAAAAAATGTGTATGGCTGAATAGTTGAGACATATAGGTTTAATGATGTAGAGTATATACATGCAAGATAATAAAGCCATAAGTGGTTTGAAATGAGTAAAGTTGTATTGATGTTGGTAAGTATGTGTTTTGCATAATTATATTTGTTATGTCACTTAGGCAGAATTTGTGGCATAACTTATTTACCCTTTTATTTTGATAATGATCATGATTCTATATCATGTCAAATGGTGTATGTAATTTCAATCTAAGAAGCGAACATTGCCAAATGTATAGGGTAAGTTATGCTATGATGTTAGTTATGAGAACATGACATTATGATTATGTTATTATACCATGTTATAAAGGTTTGGGATATGTTTATGTATATGAAGATTATATGTGTGCACTTAATGTAATAGGGACATGTGAGATGCATGTATGCCTTATGACATATAAATATAAAGAAAATATTACACTTTTCCCCTTTTGATTATTTGTTGACTAAACAACTTTTTAAAATCTACCTTAAATTACCTTTAAGATGGTGAAATAAAAAATGAATATGGTGTTGGCCCATAAAGTAACAACCTAGATAGATAGGTTGACCAGTAAACTAGGGGTTTAATGGCTGCTAGGGTACTTATGTGCCTCTTTTTTTAGTCTTTCGAATGCATGATATATTTGACCTTTGGGTCCATGTTAGTGGTTAACCTTTGGGTCTATGCTATATTCTAGTTTTCAGACCCATGTTGGTGACCATTGTGGTCTAATTGTTCTTAGTTGCCGTATGTTCCCATTATCTATTAGGATTCATGTAATGCCCATAAGCTTTGATTTCATGAATGGGGTAGCTTGAAAAGCGAATAGTGTTCTTTGAGTAACTAGGTCCCATGCAAGTAGCTGAAGGGGGAGAGTCACAAAACTTTGACCCAAAAAATAATGATGAATATAAAATAATTAGCACTTTTCATGAACTAATAAATTATTTCGGGTTGAAAACTAGTGAATAGTGACTTAAGTTGCATTGGGCTGGGACGCACCCGAACCGACCTAAAAATTACATAACTTAAAGGTAAAAAATTCCAATAAGTTTGATGGTGGTGAAATCAAAATTTTCTGAGGTCATTTGATATTTAATAAAAACTTCTTAATTTCACGGGTGAATAGTTAATATAGTTCCCCTTAAATTTTGGACTGAAGATTTTAAGGGTCATTTAATAGAGTAATTCATTAATTTTTTGCACTAAAAGCATAATTTTTAGAGACTCCTATGAATTATTTTGCATTTTTGAAATTAAAAATATACATAAAATTAATTTGGGCCATCCGATTGCCATGTGGCATGATTAAGATCATTTATAGTCATAATATAAATGGATGGTTATGTGTGGAGAGATCAAAATGGACAAATGAGCCTATCTTCTTCCCTAAATCAGTAAAAAACCATCCCCTATGGTTATTTTCTCTTTTCTCCATTTCTTTTTCCATTTCTCACTTAAAACATATTGAAAACCTTCATATATTATATGCAAACTGATCCTTTTGATTTCTATAACTTGATTTTAGCCTTAGTTTCACAAAAGGAAGTGATTTTGATGGAGAAATAAAGTTTTGAAAGTTTAGAGTTTTGAACCACTAAACTGAACCCGACCCTGAATAAAAAATCAAGCATTTTTCTAGAGATTAAGT
Organism: Hura crepitans; assembly: GCA_948208565.1. Classification (NCBI taxonomy): domain Eukaryota; kingdom Viridiplantae; phylum Streptophyta; class Magnoliopsida; order Malpighiales; family Euphorbiaceae; genus Hura; species Hura crepitans. The sequence goes on from CANXYI011496633.1 coordinate 5,332, forward strand.
AAATGCATGAGAACTGAGGCAAGGAAAGGTCATAAAAATCAATCCCAGAATGACATAGAGCATATCTTGAAATGGCAAAATTGATGGAGAAAGTGGAAACCATGGTTTTTAGAGTGCAATCATATTTTTTTAGAGTCCACAATATGTGAATTTAATGTAATATGCATTGATTATTAATTAGTTGTAATGAACGGGTGTGTAAAGGTATGTATGGAAGTGTTGTATTAAGTGTACATATATACATTTGAAAAGGGTAAATGTGTGTATGTGATATGGTGAACATACTAAACATGAATGTGTGAAGAATAGAGAAAAGACAATGTGGTTGTGTGGAATTTAAGTATGGACAGAAGGTATATCTAAGGGTGATCTATGTGTATAAGTGTGATTGTGTAAGACAATGATACATGTGACATGAGTGAATAGAGATGAGCATGTATGCCTATAAAATTAATGGGAGAATAATGTGTAGGTGTTTATGCATTATGGCGAAATGGTATAGCTAGGAATGATGTGTGTGTATGCTTAATTAAGTCGTGTGGGTGATACGATGACTAAATGGTTTGGTAATAAGTGCAATGTTTATGAGAAATCAAATAAGAAAATAATATAGGATGTTTATAGTACATAGATCAAAAGCTACACATGTAGTATATGTGTACGAGTATGTGAATTTGAAAATACATCGTATACAAATGAATGGATTAACTGATGGTGATCATTGTTAGGAAAAGCTAATGAGAATGAATGATGTATGGATATACCTATACATATAATGACTATATGAATAGTGACACGATGGTGAAAGTGTGTAAATGAATTATAAGGGATGAATGCACATGTAAACTTATACATATGAACAAAATTTAATGAAATTAAGCGAATATATATATTAACTAAGGAATGAAAAAATGAATAGTGTGATAGCCTACTTGATGAATAAAATAGGCTAATGTGTATAATGATATGACTGTATAAAAAAAGCTTATAAATGATATCAATGAATGGAAGTGGTTATAAATTGGTAAGATTAATAGAAAATACCTTATTGAGATTATAAAACTATTAAATCAAAACCTTAAGTAATAAAAAAGCATATGTTAATGACTATGAAATGAACATTAACAAAAAAAAAAGAACATGAGAACATATTATGATGAAATTTGAGTGTAAAAGCCTGAATAGTAAAGAACAAATTGAAGATGGAAAAAGGATTGATTATGACTAATGGAAAGAGATATAAGAAATTATGGCCCATATTAGCTAGACCACTTACTGGATAAGTTGACTAGTCAACTAGGGAGTTAATAGCTGTTAAGGGTTTTGATCCACAAGGATCGTTGCCTTATTATATGGCAGGTGCAACCACTAAGGTTCTTATGAGAGCTCTACACATTTTTAGATATTAGAAGGTCTACTAGGGCTAAACACTACTATCTACTTTATTTGGATATTGGGAGGTCTTTCATGGCTATTCCCTATTATCCACTTATGTTGGGGTATTGGGAGTTCCTTTGGGGCTGATCCCTGCTATCCTATTTTTTGGGGTATTAGAAGGCCCTTTAGGACTGATCCCTATTATCCCACTTGTTGAGAGGTTTATTTAGGTTGATTCCTATCATTCGGTATTGGGAGGTTCTATGGGACTGATCCTTGCTATTGGATGGATGGTGTGTATAGATGCCGAGGTCTATAATGTGAACCATTGTACAAGATATACCCTATTATCTAGTGTTAAATATTTATCTTCTGAGTATGGGCTTGAAGTTATGAAAGGTGGTATTATGAAGTAAATGTGATAATAATAACAAATGATATCATTGAAAATAGACTAATAATAAATAATTGTTATAACTTAATATATAGTAACTTACTAACCTATTGGGAATAAGGATAGGACATAGATCCAAATTAATGTAACAACATGGTACATACAGTGATTATAATGGTAATAATATAATTAAGTTATCATATTGTCTTAAATAATGGTAAATAATTTATCATATGATCTGGTACAAAATAATAGGAATAAGTGACATACACTTAATAATGGTAACATGTTAATTGTGAAATATTAATATGATAAAAAAGACCATGATTTAATTAGTATTGAGTTTTAAAATAAGCTTGGAATTATGAGAATAAGGTGTAAATAGTGACCTTACATGTAAATAGTGATCGTGCATGCTTATGTGATATACATATGTTGTACAATGCATATTCCATTAAATTCACCACTGAATGTATACTTAGCTTGTCAATTTTTTTAATATGCAGGTATTAGATAGTAGTTAGTAGTATAGGCTCAACTAGCAGTGTAGTAGAAGACTCCCCAAGGTGGATGTACCATTGATACTAAGGTGTATAAGAGTTAGGTTAGTGGCACTCATGCATAAAAGAGTTGTAGCTTTAAGTGTGAATATGTAAAACCTAATAATTTTTGTAATATTATAACTGGTTTATATGATGAATTTGATCATGCGATGTATGGTTTATACACACGTGTTTATTTGTGAGGAGATACTAATCTATTGATGTTGTGTGCTTGATTGATTGAGATGTTGATATGTAATGAAAATATTGGGGATGATTGGAGGATTAAATGGATCCAATAACTATTGTGATGTCTGAGAATGGCTTTAGAAGTGTTCTTGTAGGTTTGAATTTTTGGTTCTTCACCTGAACAATTATTATGCTATTGGAATTGAGTTAACTTGCAATAATAATTAAAAAATGTAAGTCCATAAAGAACTAAATGAAAAAAGGTCAGAGTAGTATAAGGATAGGTTACCTTCAGCAAGTGACATCTCTTATTCATTTTGGCAATGGATTTTGTAGGAAGTGTTACATTTGGTGGTATTAGGGCAGCTTAGGTGATTCTAGGTAAAGAAATACATGAGTGCTATAGGATTAGAAATGCATATTTATATTAGCTACTCTATTGTAAGCTGATAATTTTTACTCTTATAAGTGATATAAGATGAGTAAGTGTACTCCTTATAGAGAGAGGTAGTTGCAAGACACACTACTGTAATAAATGTTTGAAAACCTCTTCCTCCTATAGAAATATTGTTGTGATAGCCCTAGGTAGGGCAGGAAATAGACCTTGAAAGAATGGAAAATATGGAGGCAATGGATTTCTTAGGTGGAAATGATGGATGAATCGACTGAGACTATACGATTTACTTGAGTACTTAAAGGAAATATGTAAGGTTGAGTGTATCCTGGAAGATTGTAGTGCTATAGGTTATTAAATTATGGTTTTTGTGTAACGTTAAGATGTATGAGATTATCCCATTAGTTGGGAAAGAGTAATAAATCTAGTATATATGGATAATAGCGATTGAACTACATGTATAGTTGGCTTCTTAGGAGGTTTTGAAGCTATACTATGGTAGCTTGTTTGTTATTTATAGGTGATTAGATAATGATAGAAGGCTTGTCAACTAGTAAAAGTGTTAAATGAGTAGAATGAGACCACTTTCAGCCTTAAGCTGTATAAGAAATCTTTCTTAGAAAAGTATTAAAGTAAAAAGAGAATGATAAACTTAATGTTATAGTATCCAACAGTTTGAGAATATCTAAATGTCAAATAAGGGGAATAATTGAAATCCCATACTAGATAAGGTATATATACCTCGGAGGGGATATATACGAAAAGAAGAATTATGTTCTTAGTGAGAGAGATCTAATAGTAATGAATAGTTATGAGATGTTTAGAAAATAGATATGATGTATTAACGATTAATACAATAAAGGACATAAGAGAATAAGGAAGAATGAATAAAGAAAGTAGAGAATTCCTAAGGAAACAAAGTAGAATAAGGAAATGTATGGGATGCTTAAGTAGAACATGAAGTGGGAAATGAGTGAAGTAAGTCTAAAGGAAGAGTTATGAATGTTAAAGGAGTTTGAACATCTGAGATGTTTGTCAGTGTCCCTGAGGATGAGGGCTATTTTCCTTCTTGATGATGCATTTGACATTAAGGTTGGGTTATGCATTACTTGTCATATTTGCATATTGACAGCTTGTATAATTGTATTATTACATTTGTATTGCATTTATCATGGCATATGCATAACCTTAGGTCAAGTATGACATACATTAAGCCCTGATATGAAGGGAATTGATAGAATTAAACTAATGATGATGAATAATGAGATAGTATTTGAGGGGATGAGATAAGGGACAATATAAGTTAAAATGAACTGAGTCAAGGAAAAAGGGTAATACCCTTAGATATAGATGGGACCGATTTTATAGTGAAGTAAGAAATATATAGCAATTGTGAGATTGCTTGAGGAATGGATGATAAGCCATAAGGAAAGAGAATTAAAGAAACATAGTTTGAGAAGGATGAGTGTTACAAAATTTCCTGTTAAAAACAAATTATAGGTTATATAAATGCAAGGAGATATGGTAAAGTATCAGGGAATTTGAAATGCCTAATTGCTAAGATCCCTTAATCAAGCTTTTAAGAAGGGAAGATTGAGGAATGTGAAGTTAAGGTAAATAGGTTTAGATGTCCTTTTGACATATGGTATGCTAGATATATAAGAGATTGAAAAGAGGTCTTACTAAGAGTGCATAGTATTATTTATACAATATAGTCTAGATACGTATGAATGCACCTTGACCCAATACCACAAAATTGATGGTCAGTAATGAAATGTCCCATTAGCTAAATAATTGGAAGCAAGGAATTAAATTTCTCTAAATTGTCTCACTCATCTGTAATTTTAGGATAGAAGCAGAAGAAAGAGTGTTAAGAATTTGGTGATGAACTCATTGGTAATTAGAGATAAATATAATATCATTTTAGGTATTGTAATT
>CANXYI011496683.1:0-10808 GCA_948208565.1 Hura crepitans
GTTTGTTTCTCTAGCTAATTACAATTCTGATGCAATCAAATAACAAATCAGGGGAAAAAAAAAACTTAGGATCGAGATTTCAGAGTTAATTACGTTGGATTTATACCTAATAATTGAAAAGTAATAAAATAATTTTTTTTATTTGAAAAATATCTAAATTTTAAAAAAAATATTACAAGAAAAATTACTGTTACTAATTTTATTAAATTTTTTACTGATTAATGATGACATGACTATTGACATCAATAAAAAAAGATATTACATAGAAGTGTTATGTTATCCGATAATTAAAAAACATATACAAGTGGTAATATCACTTGTACATAAAAGTTGAAAAAACAACAAATATAATTAATATAATCATATTTTTTACTCATCGTAATGCTTTTATATGATATTATCTAACTTATATTAACAATTTTGTTATATGTATCAATTAAATTTTATAAAAACAGTAATTTTTCTCGTAAAAATTTTTAAATTTTATATGTTTTTCTGATATAAAAAAATTATTTTTTTACTTTTCAGTTATTAGGGTATAATTTCCGTAACCATGAACGTAATTAACTTAGAGATTCCATAACACCATAAGAAGATCAGTAACCTAGTGATACACTTTATTTCAATTTACTTAATTTCATTGTTCTTTATTATTTATTATGAAATTAATAGATATATGATAGAATTCTGTTATGATATAATATAATTATTTTATATCGCATTTTATTATAGTGTGTAATATAATTTTTTATTTAATTTTTATGAATAGAATATTCTTATTTAATTTTGATTGGTATTATCATAAGGTTTTTTTTTTTGAAAAATCAAAAGATGCATTTACTTCCATAATTTAGATTTTTTAGTTGTAATATTTTTATTAGAATTCATTTAATTGTAAATATTTTCTTATTATACTCTATTGCTTTTTATAAATAAATATGTTGTGAATACAATAATTATAAGATATGTTTAATTTTTCACATATAATCAAAGAATAATAAAATAAAAAGAAGAAAATTTTATTTCTTGCTTCATTAAAAACGATTTTTTTTTTTTTGCTAAATTAACGCTCGTTGAATTGTTTATGTGCTCGTGGTTAATATTAGATTATAATCATTATTAAATTATGTGTTCAATATCAAATCTTGATAGATGCTCAGTTCTTCTTTTGGTTGATAACACATCGTTTTAAGACAAGCTATTTAATAAAGTTTTTATAATACCATTTGTGTAAGATGATAAAGGTATGGTAGAATATAATTTAGATAGAATATAAATTAGGTATGGTAGAATATAATTTAGATAGAATATAGTTAATTTATATAGTATTGTGTTATGTTTTAATTTAGTAAATTGATGCAACTCAATTTTGATATGATTTGTGTAAGATTCTAGAAAAAATTTGTCAGAGTTGTTAAAGCTGCACATGGACATGTTTCCAAACCCATTATCTCCATGTTTTTAGTTTCTAGTTTATTTTATTAAAAAAGGCCAAAGATTGATAGGATTTAAATCTAAATCCTAATTATTAATAAGTCATTATATCATATATATTCTAGAAGAGATTGACAGGATTTGTCAGAATTCTTTCCAACAGTTTTTATTTCTCTTCTCGTGTAAAAATTCCTGCATTTTCATTATTTATGGACAAATAAATAATACATCCTCACATAAAAAGTTAACATTTACTTTACAAAAATAAAACCGATTATAAAAATTATTTTTTATATGACAACGCGGTATTAACTCCATTCACGAATAATTAAAAAAAAATCACAAAATTTTTGGCATATGTTTTGTCCGAACTAGACGAATGTCCAAATATAAGAATGAGTGAGTTCACCGATCTGATCTAATTACAAGACACCCAAAATGGAACTAAAATTAATAGAGATTTGCGAGCGAAGCACATGTGATTGGGCGAATCTGAACTATGGGAGGGGATTACTTAGCTAAACAAGACACTACTTTTAATTACAAACTGACAAAAAGGAGAAATAAACGGACACTACTAAGAATTTTGCTAATGGTGGAAAAGTCCCTTCTACAATGCACATTATTGCTTATATAGGTAGACAAACATAACCGTTGTGCTCTGCCCTAATATGTGGCATCTTTACATCCATACACTTTTCATCTTGTCATAAGGTTAGACCTAGTCAAGCCCATGACTTGATCAAAATGCCCCCCCAACCCACCCAACCCCCATTCAGCATTTGGGCAAATGGTGAATTTCAAGTTGTAAGCTCGCTTGTCATGCCTTTAAGGGACTATTTGGCTGAAATTTTGCAATCCCATTACTTCCACTACACCTTGGTCAAATGGTAGTGTGAAGCTTGACCTAGTTATTCTTGTTTGATCCAGGAATTCCTAGTTCAACTAGTTTGTTCTGATTGAAGATTCGACTGATCAAGCCGTACCTTTCCTTTTAACTTTGTCTGTTTGTCTTGAATGGAGGAATTATGATTATTTAGAGTTGAAAAGCTTAATTTTTCCTTCAAAATTTTGAATAAGTGCAAAGTATTAGCATAGTCCTGGAATAATTGTAATTAATGGCAATTATTAATTGCTTTAATCACTTACCTACTTATAAATACTTGGTGATTTCTTATTCATTTTCACTTTTCATGGCTCTCTCAACTATCTTCATTCTCTTTAACAAATTTATCACAGTCAAGGTAAGCCTCTAATTTCTCTTTTTTTTTTTTACTTTTTAGCCAGTTTGATATTTTATTTCCCTTTTACCTTTTTCCTCGTTTTGTTACTCTCCCTCTATTTATATTATCTTTAGGAAATGGGCAAGAAAAGACTAGCTTCTCACAATGTACTAGAAGTTTCGGCCTTGGAATTTCTAAAAAGATCACAATGGACCTAAGAGACATCTTTCGCCAATGAATAAGTACTAATTGACATATTGAATACTAAACTTGTCGCCTTAGGACCTTTATTCTTATCAATTAGGAAAAATTTAACCTAGATATATCCGATCTTTAAAGTCGGAACGACCTAAAATTCTGGCTTAGAAAATCTATAATGACCTAGCATGTTCTCTAAGATCCATTCAATTCGTGGACAAATCACCTAGAACCCTATTATAAGAATACTTGGAGAGCCATAATGTAGACACTAGGTTTTTGGGGCTCCCTGTTCGGATTGCCTAATGATAAATGAAGATAGAAAAATTCTAGTACATAAGAATGCCATCACCAAATTTAAGATCTTTTTTACAAAACTCGAGAAAATAGTAACAAAAACTAATTAAAAATAAAATTTTTATTTTTGCTGATTTTGGACAAAACAGCGTCGTTTTGGTGCTTAAAATAGCCGTTTGGTTTAGCTAAAAATAGCCGCTTTAGGGGCCAAAACAGCCATTTTGACCAGTCAAAACAACTTCATTTCACATATTAGAGTCCCACGTGAAATTTCTAAACGAGTCATGGAAAACGGCCATTTTAACAAGAAAAATGGTTGTTTTAACTAAAAGCCATTTTCACTATAGGAAATGGCTGTTTTGGCTAAAACGCCTATTTTTTTTATGGCCAAAACAAACATTTTCAGTCTCAAAATTCATATATATAAGTTGAACTCCGTGTTAGTCCAAGGGGTCAACTTTTCTCGATAAGTATACACCCAAAAATACAAAAAATACTTTCCAAACACTGTTTTTTTTAGATGTTCTTTTGAAAACTTTTTGCTTTTTTACACTAGAGTTAATTTAAGATCATTCTTGAAGGCAATTATACACGATGAATTGACCAAATCTTCTTCTTTTTGTTTATTTTTTTATCTTTTTGCATCCATCTGTTAGTCAGGCATGGTGCATTTTTGTTTTATTTTATTTATTGCTTATTTACTAGTTAAATGTGGTGGCTTTTTTTTTTTTGTTTAGATACTCACATACCAGTTAGATGTAGTATCCTTATCTTATTTTTCCACTATTAATATGCCTTTTTTCTGTGTTCTTTGATTCAATTATTATTCGTTCTCTTTCCGTGTATTATTTATTAATTATTTGTTTTTAGTTCTCATTTCCTTCATTGTTTATTTCATGTCCTTTTTATTACTTATTCTTTTCTGTTAATTTCATCATTCGCTTCATACTAACATTGTATTTTATTATAATGCGAGTTATTTGAGATTTGTCAAATTTTATTTAACTTGTCCTTTCCCTCTTATCCAATATTCGATGAAGTTGACTCTTTAATTTCACCCTTTATTTTATTTCCTTTTATTTACTGTCGTCTAACCTTCATCTTTTTCCTGATTATTTTATTTTTGTATTATTAGTTAGATTGTATGTTAGGCAATTTCAATGTAATTTTATTTTTATTTGGTTAATATGTATTTTTGATAATTTTCTTATAATTTTTACTCCATTTTTTGTTAGAATATGTGTTAAGTAATTTTCATGTAATTTAAATTCTAAATATTTCCTTATATATTCCATGAATGTTATAATATGTAGAAAATAATTTTTTATAATTTGCAAAAAATAACCATATTGTTTTATACCTAATTAATTAGTGTTTTCATAATAAAATGGATTTTGATTTTTTCTTAACAAAAGTTATAATGATGAAACTTGTTTTCTAAAAATTGGCATGCAAGAACCAAAGTTCTCAAAGAAAATCAATTACTCGATTTCATGTATGTTTTCCTTTAGTCTCATTTATTCCCTTTGTAAATATGTGTTTTATTATTTCTTTATGTGATTATATGATTTATGTTTTAATTTTGAAACTTGCTTGAGAAAAAGAATAAAATTATAAATTTAATTCAAAATTCCATATTAACTTGAGGTATAAATAAGATTAGCGTTCCGAACCACTTTGGTTTTGGCCCTACAAGGTATTTTTCAACTTTGGTTAGTTGGCGACTCTTACCTTATGATTCCCAACTCGATCTTTCTAGGTTAAGTAAATTAGAATGACTTAAGATTCCTTTAATTTCCTTCTCATCTTTCAGGACTTGAGAGGTGAAATTTAGCTTAAGTCTTTGGTTATTTCAATTTGACTGATCCTGAAAAGGGAGGGACGCAAACAGTGGCGACTCTACTAGAGACACCATGAGACCATGCTCTGAAAGTGCCTCAAATTAATACAGAATTTTGTGCTTTGAATTTATAATATTATCTCTTTTCAAAATTGCATTACATGCTAGAGCCTTAGAATAACTTAGGTGTCCTTTCTTACCCTCATGTCATTTTGAAGTATGAACTTATTTTCATTCTTTTTAGAAGAATATTAGAGGTGGCATCAAATCCAAGCCTCATACCTATAAGGTATATTAGATGGTGAACCAATTAGTTATATGCTTATGATGAGATAGACTCGTTGTAAAGAGACCATACTTAGATGACCGTATGTACTGACCAATAGCAACTTCCCCTAGATTCCCTAGTTAATGCTGCATTTTGTGCTATGTTGGCCAATATATATGAAATATGTCTTAGCCATCCCGAAATGTTATTAAATCTATTAGGCCTTTTTAACTAGAATGGGCTAGACGTCAAATTTTGGTTTGATTAAACATATCCAACATATATGGGCTAAATATCTTGTATGCATTCTTTTAAATGTGAGAGAAATAATGTTCAACTATCCATGGTTTATTGTTTGAATATATTGGGACCCTCGATGTCTTGTAGGTAAGCCCTTCTAGGAAAGAACACATTGACCTTGTGTGTGGGAAGTGATAATGGTGGAAGGCTCTTGCTTGTGTTTGTTATTGGGTACATTAAAATGCATATGCATTTCATGCATTTTTGTCTTTCATTCATCACTTATAACCCTCTATTTTATAGCCATCATAGATCCTCGAGCCACTTGGGTACATGGGTCAAATAGAAGAATAACTCGATAAGAAATCATCCTTAACACTCACAACCTAATAGATATGACAGGGCAAGGAGAAGGTAGTTCTTCCACTTAGGACTTCGAAGATAAAATGGACCAGAAAGTTAAGGAATTCTAAATAAGGATGATGTCCATGATCTCAAGGGCAGTCATTGGGGTTATTCCTACTTTTAATTCACTACCACCTACTAAAGTGATAGTAGCTACACCTGCTAGAAGAACAATTGCTGCTGATGAGGGAATTGGCATGAAAAAGGAGGCTACGGGGTTTAAGAGAAAAGGACAAAAAAATTGAGTACTTCAATCCAAAATTCAATTTCTATGAAGATTTTAAGGACAAAGCTAGGAAGAAGGGCATTACTCAAAAAGTTAAAGATACTACTATGAAGACGCTAGAAGAAAAGATGGAGGCAATGGCTAGACTTTTCACTATGGGTAAGGGGTTAGACCTAGACAAACTCACTTTGGAATATGAGGAGTTACTACACTCTAAATTTAAAATGTTGGAGCTACCTAAGTTCAATGGGACAACTGATCTAAGAGCTATGTCAAGTAATATGCTACAGTCATACGGAGCATAGAGCTTAGTACAAAATAGAAGATAGCTTATTTTAACCTTACACTATATGAAAAACCCATTAACTGGTACTATAGGCTAGAAAAGAAGGTTAAGGAAGATTAAGGGAAGATTACTAAAGCTTTTATTATCCAGTATGACTGTAGCACCTACATAGAGGTCATGATAAAAGACCTCGCACTACTTAAATAGAAACCTAGTGAGACCTTCATAGAGTATTTGACAAAATAGAGATCTAGAGTGCTAGAAATAAGAAGAAAGCTGAAGATGTTAGATTAGATCCACATGTTCATTAAGAATGCTAGTCTATACCTGAAGGATAGGTTAAAGACTAAAGGGCTCAAGGATTAGGAATCACTTAAGGATATTGCCATTGATATAGAAAAAAGAGCATGTTGAGTAGAAGAAGAACTCAGGGGGTTCAACAATAGAAGGAATTTGAACAACAAAGGCATAGAGGAAGTTAGTTATAGTAAGACTGATAAAACTATTGAAGTGTCTATCATGATAAGACATTACTTAAATTTAGGCAAACCGTTATCTTAGTGCCTGAAATGATTCCCAAAAAAAAGGGTAAACTTTAACCCTTTCCTTTCAAACCAGTCAAAAATAAGGGCTAGCTTTATTACATATCAGACTTATATTGTCAATATCATCAACACATGGGCCATGATACAGATAACTACCACAGTTTAAAGGATAAAATTTAGGATTTAATTGACTTAAGGTAGATCCCTAATCTGAAAAAGAGACAGAAGGGTTAAGGTGCCTATTCGAATGGGCTATTGATAGTGAAAGCGAGCTAGAGGAACATGTCCCAGACTTGTGGGTTGGTTTAGATTCAGAGCAGAAGCCAATTGAGAAAGTAGAAACTAATACAGTAACTCGAAGTGACCAGGTAGTGCCAAAAATTGAAAAAGAGCTAATTCCCCCAATTAAAAAGAAAAATGATGATGTAATAATGAAACAGTTAAAGAGAACTCCTACACATATTTCAATTTGGGATCTACTATGACAATCCCCCTCCCATTGATAAAAGGTAGTGGAAGCCCTATGTGTTATAATAATTTCAGCTGCAATATCACCATATGAACTAGTGGCAATGGTAAAAGGGGAAGAAAAGGTAGTGGTTAGCTTTTCAGATGCAGATCTTCCACCAGAAGGACATCATCACAACTGTCCTTTGTACATAAAAGTAGAGGTTAACAACAAACACACAGCATGTGTAGTGGTTAATGATGGGTCATCAATCAATATGTGCCTACTTAAAATAGTAGCTATATATGGGATAAAAGATTCAATGATCTCTCAGTTTATGCTCATCATCATGGCATATGACATCACTAAGAGGCAGGCATATGAGACTTTCAAAGTCAAGGTCAAAATAGGCTAATTATAGATGATGTGGAGTTTGCAGTGCTTGATATCCCTATAAATTTCTCCTTACTTTTAGGAAAGTCATGGTTCCATAATTTAGGAGGGGTTCCATTAACACTGTATCAAATGATAAAGATCCCCTATAATGGTAAGATTGTGACCATATAGGCTGTGAGAGAGAATTAGGTTTCAATGCTTGAGATAGCCAATCAGCCCTTTAATGGTTTTCATATAGTAGGGATATTTTCAAAAGAGGAAAAGGATGATCCCAAAGTGGTGAATATGCTTAAAAGGATGAACTATTTACCATGTGTTGGTTTAAAACATGATTATAATGGGTTGGTCTTAGTCATACAGCTGAAAGGACAAAAGGATCGAAAAGGGTTAGGGTACATAACAAAAACTTTAGAACTAAAAAAAATGAGGAAAGATATCTCACTACTAAAAGAGAGTTTTGTTCGGGTTAAAAGGAATGTCAGTTACTGCAAAAAGTCAGCGTATATTGACATAAAAGGGAAGGTCGTACTTAGGTTTGAAATCTTTAGTGATGTGTTTGATTAGGGTACAAGTGACATTAAGGCCGTTGGAGACTTTTGGGATGAAATCATAACCAATCTAGCCAATTTAGAGATCAAACCCAAGGAAGAAATCTTAACCATTGCCATGCTTCGAGACAAGAGAAAAAAGAAAATAAAAACAGATGGGCCTTTAGAAAATTTTTCTAACATTTTATATGTACTCGAACTTTTTTATGATAATATTTCTAGTTCTTTTGTTAATAAGATGAATGATTTTGCTTATTTTTGTGATGTCTCATCTAATTACATCATGCATAATGATAATCATGACACGCATAACATGTTTGAAATTAATTCAATCAATACTACGTCATTTAACCTCACTACCAATGAAAACCCTAAAGAAATTTTATTTGCATCTGATAACACTTTTAAAGAATGGATAAAATTTGAGAGAATGCTGAAAAAATATGAAAAAGTCTTTGCCTGGACCTACGAAGATATGCTCGGGGTATACAAAAAGATAGCTGGATAGGCCATTTGCACATACCTAAAAACAAAATAGGTAAAGCAAAAGCTTATGAGGATGAGCCCAGAATGGGCAGAAAAAAATAAAAAAGAAAGTACACAAATAAATTAAAGCCAAGTTCTTAGAGGAAGTATAATATCTAACTTGGTTGGCTAATGCGGTACTTGTTGCTAAGAAAGATGGTAGGGTTAGGATATGTATAGACTACAGAGATATGAATAAAGCTTACCTAAAAGATGATTTTCCATTTCCACACATAGATGTTCTTAACAACAATGTAGCAAAGTATAAGATGTACAACTTTATTTATGGATATGCCGATTACAATGAAATTCTAAACAAAATAATAGATAAGATAAAAGTTGCTTTCATCCCTAAATGGGGAACCTTCTGCTACAGAGTCATGCCTTTTAGATTAAAGAATGTTAGACTTACTTATTGAAGGATGGCCACAAAAATTTTGGATGACCTTATTCATAAAAAGTGGAGGTTTAAGTGGATGACATGATTATCAAGTCTGCTATAAGGGAAAGGCATTTTAAAGCATTAAAAAAAGTTCTTTCAGCGAATCGTTAAGTACAATATATGTCTGAACCCAAAGAAGTGTGTCTTCAAAGTAGCTTTAAGTAAGCTCTTAGGGCATATAGTAAGTCAAAAACGGATTGAGGTAGACCCTGATAAAGTCAAAACTATTAGAAATATGCCAGTTCTAAAGAAAGAGAAACAGATAAAGGGATTTTTGGGTACAATACAATACATCAGTCGATTTATACTAAAGCTTATTAGAAAGAACAAGCCAATTAAATGGAACAGTGACTATCAGAAGGCTTTCAATGCTATTAGGGAATATTTACTAAATCCACTAGTTTTGTAGTCACTGAGGCATGGGAAGCCATTAACTCTTTATTTATATATTAGAGAAAGTTTAGTAGCGGCTATGGTAGTAGAATAAGATGAATTTAGGGTTAAGTTTGCAATTTACTACCAAAGTAAGAGTTTCTCCCTTATGAGGCCAAGTACGTGAAAGTTGAAAAGATTTGTTTCGCAGTGGTATGGGCTTTAAAGAAACTGAGGCATTATTTCTAATCATATATAGTATAGGCAGTATCAAAGCACAATCCTTTAAAATATCTTTAGATAGCTCTATCTTCGGTAGGTAGAATGAGTAAGTGGCTTCTTTTACTCCAAGAGTTTGACATCTAGTACATAACATAAAAGACCATAAAAAGACGTGCAGTTGGATAATTTTTGGTCAGCCATCCACTTAAAGGTGAATCATTAGAGTTCAAATTCCCATATGACAATTTAACCCCAATTATAGTCCCCATATGACAATCTAACCCCAATTATAGTTTAAGGATGGAAAATGTACTTCAATAAGGTATTAAATAGTAGAGGAGCAGGAGTAGGGGTAATTCTAATAACTCCTAAAGGAGAGAAGTTGTCGCTAGCTAGAAAGTCAAGATATAAGGTTACAAATAACATGGTAGAGTATGAAGCTTGTATATTTAGGCTTGAAGCATTATTATCTTTTGGTGCAAAGACGGTTGAGGTATTCGAAGATTCATCCTTGGTAATGTGTCAAACTAATGAGAATAGACCATTTGGGAAGAGAAATTAATGCCTTATATAGAGCATTTGAGATCCATCGGCAGATAGTTCGAGATGTGCACCTTTTGCCATGTTCCCAAAGATGAGAACCAGCAAGTAGACATATTGGCCACTTTGGTCCCTATATGGGATAATCTATAAGGAATATTCATGAAACCAATGCTTATCTCCAGTTCAGAAAGGCTATGCTATGAGACATAGTAAATAATGGAAATAGAATAAGAAGAAGATAAACCATGATTTTATGATATCTAGAACTATCTAGAGATTAGGGAATTCCCTGAAGAAGCTATAAAAAAAGGTAAGAGGATATTTAAGAAGCTATCAACTCAGTTCATCAA
>CANXYI011497017.1:0-10111 GCA_948208565.1 Hura crepitans
CCAATCTTAGTACCATTGGCTTAGTTAGAATTTTTAACCATAAGGCATGCCATCTTCAGATTTTTCTGAGCTTAAATCAAAAATTTTATCATTCAGCTAAAACTAAGTTACTATTTTCGAGACATCGCAATAGAATCTTTAACTGCCTTTTGCAACCACTTATATGACCTCATTTCAACTTCAAATTTCACCCAAAATTATATTATAATATTCCCTTTTGTTTTGTCCAGTTAGCTTGCTCGAGCCTCAGGAAGTACTATTCACGATTCGGTGTCACAATTCATCGGGACCGTCCCCCGAACCCTATCATTTTTCACACTTTCTTGTTCCCCCTTCTATTGTATTCATGTTTTTCACCTTCGTACAATTTTTTCACTCACTTTTGGACCTTAAACCTCGCTTTTCCAATTTTACCCCTAATAATTTGAGAAATTACCATTTTACCCTTCACTCGATTTTCACTATATTATTCATGCCAACTGACTATACTCGATCCATATGTTCATTTTATTCCCCATTTTTTCCTCAAATTCCAATTCTATGCTTGAGAAAAACCATGCCGAAAATCAAGGCGTGATAAAGTATGTCCAATTAAGCCATGGACATGTTTGTTCTAATAATTTCACCTTTATTCCAAAAATGCCTTTTGTGAATCCCATTGACACATGGCACCTTACTTTGGCCAAAGATTTTTGAATAAAGATTACTTATCAGAATAATGAGATAAACTCCCCATTGTAATTTAGGGTGGTGAATCCTTTGTTGATTACTACGTTATCGTCAAATATATCATGGCATACCCAAGCACCTCATTATATATACTTCTTGTCCAAAGTAAAAGCTTTGGAGTAAAAGTATGTCACACCATATTTAAGATACTTAGTGATCTCAAGTCTAAATATATGTACACCATTGATATAATGAGATACTTTCACTGATATTGATTAAGTATCCATGTGAAGATCTTATGGTGGGTCTCCAATATACTTACTTCCCAAATAAGCATTTACATGTTAACTCTAAGCATCTCTATGCTTACAACTTGTGAGAATTGTTGCTTGATCCAATCAAGAAGTATAACATGTGTTAATCTATCCGTATTAACAATGTCCTATCTTATTAATACTATGATCAAAGATATTTAGGTATTATCACATTTGCATGCAATAAAAATCTCATATCATGGACACTTTATAATTTCCTTTGTACTGTGATTTTATACTAGGGGCTTTATAACATGATTTAAGACATTGCAAATGATTATAAGTAATATATAAAAGTATTAGGATATAAAGAGAAATGTCTTATTATATTAATCATAAGGTTTAAATATATGAATATAACTCTATTATATAAGCTCTAAGGCATACAACTAAGACGTATAGCCGAATGATGTAACTTATGGTCATTTGAGCCTATGTTAAATACAATGATGTGTAATGTGTGGAAATCATGAAATTGAGGGTGTGTAACATATAAGAAATGAAATGATAATAATGGTAAGAAATAGAGTATGTTAGCAGAAACACTTAAAGTATATAATAACAAAGTATATATGTGTGGCTAATTAACTTTAATAATTCATGTGTAAAGGCCTTAAGGTCTGTATTCATGACCTTTAGGTCCTTTTCATGAGGTCTTTCTAGCTCGATTTGATCAGTCTCTTTCATAAGGTCTTTGTGGCCTAATTTGATTAGTCTCTCTCATAAGGCCTCTGTGGCCTATTTCAATCAATTTCCTTCACGATGTCTTTGTATATAACCTTTTAAGAGTATAGCTTGTCTATAAGTGATGTATGTTTACATATAATTTGAGTTGGATACATGTTTGAGCTATGATTTGAGTATGATGTGTATATGAGATGTATATGTGACACTCCTTACCCATCCGATTGTCGAACTCGAATAAGGAGCAACACACAACTATACTTCATCTTACTACTTATCCGATTTCCTTAAAATCTTTTTCCTTTTTAACTAATTTCATATTCTCTTATCATAGAACATAAAAAAAAAAAACTAGTCTTAACAAAAACCTCAAATAAGGTTCACTAATGGGGTCCTCGTGTTAAAAATTCGACAGCATAACGGCTATACCGAGACGCTATCCCAAATAGTAACCTGCATAAAACAACACTTCTAATATATTCAACCATATCTCAACATCAACTTGGTCCATCTAACCATCCAAAAATCATTATCATCTCAAGTCACACATATACACAAATATCAACACTTGTCTCCTATCCATTCTAAATCATACACATACACACATATATAAACCATTATATAACAATGATCATCCTTAATACATCCTCTTCATATACATCTCCTATATGTATATACAAATATTACAAAATAACATAAACTTTATATACATCGCATGCCAATGTTCATACATCAATATGCATATCAATGTTTATACAATCACTTCCATTCTTTCTACATCTAGCATAAAATTGTGTAAACAATATCATCTTCAAATAAGCCGCTAGTCTCTATAATTGGGAGATTTTTCCCTTCAAGCTATCTTTATACATGCACATCGCAAACAAATGATGCGCTAAGCTTTACAGCTTAATGGTGTATCCAGTATAGTATGGTACACTTCTTTTCTTATCAATTTATATTAATTATCTTAAATTATAAACATTTATAATACAATAGTCTATTACATTGAAAATCAATTATACAACATGTGTAAAAAGACATAAATAAATAAGCATTATCACATATAGAAAATGTAAGCATACAGTACTTATGATATAACATAATATATATAGGAACCACCATCTCAATTTGCATGGTTCAATCACGACAACTTATTTACATGTCATGCATAAACCACAACTACATAAAATTTATCTCATGACATAATCATACATAAATCGAGATAAGTATACTTTGACATTTCAACATTAATTCATAAACCATAATCCACTAAGATCTAAAATCATCAACGTTCAATTTATCATGTGATATGCTACTTTATACATAACATACTCATGTGGCATAACATGGCATAAATCATAGACATAATGCATCATAAGGTCATGCATAAATATAAAATTCATTCATTATGATAACCACGTGAAGTCTTCTTTAAAATCCATTTATTTGGCCCATATCCAAGGAAACACGTACACTATGGATAATAGAGTATTGTGGTGTGCAGTGCCCCTTATTATGGACCTTACCAACTGCCGCACCAGCATAAGACCCAAAGGTCACACATAGGGTAGGCCAATACCACCCCCATAAATCTGAAGGTTTATCTACCAATTTAAGTTCGAAGACTGAGCATAACATAGACCCGTAGGTCAGCATGAATCATGAGTACAAGACTGAGCATAACATGAGTCAATGGACAAAATGTTATGCAGTGACCTTGTTGAACCATATGATGGCTGCACTCGCATAGAAATACATTCAGTAATTCTGTTGGACCCTTTGGTGGTTGGACCCGTATAGTTGTCCGAAGGCTCATACATAGTACCCACAGGCACCCTAATAGCTGCTATCACTCCTAGTTGATCGGCCAACCTATCCGACTAGGCTATTTACTTGTATGGACCAATTACCACATTTACTTTTAGTTTCACCATCTTAAAGTAGATTGAGTGAATTTTTATCTTTCATTTGTTTAACACATGACCTTAGGGAAAAATAAATGCTCTTTACCATTTATTAGTCCCATTATATTACAATTCATACAACATGAGTACATTGATTAAATACATCAACATATCCATCTTTTATTTATAATAAACATTATCATAAGCATTTTACTCGTTAAACCACTTCAGGCTATTCTTGCCTTATATCTGTATCTTTTTATCATAAACATTTGATGAATGCCTAAAGCACCCTTCCATTTCCATATTGGCCAATCAGCTATATCATAAGCTCATCATGCATTATGGTGTTTTTCAACTACCATATGTCATCTTTCATATTTCAATAGTCCATATATTTATTCAAATAAGCTCCCATTATATTACACATGTCATTACATGTTCACATGATCATTACCATCTACATGGTCATGAATTATCCATAGCATACATAGTATGCAACATACACACAATTACATACCATTGGCCATTCGGCTATAACACCTTGCATATTCTCAATATTCATCATAATCACATTACATTATGCCTTATTTTACATCAATAATGCTTTACTTATATGGTATTCACCATTCAAGCCATGCCTCATATGTATCTCACTCACTTACAATTCATAATAAATATTCAGCTACTTGACATACATGTATTACTCGTGCATTGTCTCACCCTAGGCACCATTTTTATAATCTTCATACACATTATCATTTTTATGTTCATGCATTTTCCTTATTATGTTTATCATCAAACGTATGTATACATGCATACACTAATAGGCCATCTAGCCATCAAGCCTTTAAGCATCCATTACCATTATTTAATTATGTTACACCTCATTTCTTACATACATTTAATTATAATATCAAGTTACGAACATACTTCATCAATAACATACATACGTAAGACATACATACATTTCACACATGCATTAAATCCATTCGGCCAAACACATCATAAATGCTCAAGCATATACTTACACATTACCTTCCTTTTATATCAATTACTTAAGCATATTTGTCCTCATTTTCTCATACATAATTCTTAGGTGTCCATTGTCAATCATACATAATTTTAGGTACTTCAATAGACTATTTGACCACTAAGATATACATCTCTACACATATATTATTTTAACATGATAATTGCCCATTATAAGTTCATTCACTCAATCACCTCCATATATGTGTATACCACATATCTACCATGCATACTTAGACATACATACATACATACATTTACATGCATTATGAACATAACACATTATAATGTCTCATATCCTACCAATCTCTCACCTTTGTACACCTATGACATATCACCATGCCAACCATACATTACTAAGGCATACAACATATAATTGCCTTATGCAACTCATTCGGCCATATATAGGTTTTTGAAACAAAAATTCATTCAAATACCATATGTAACACATAATACACCCAACATGTCATAATTCATGCTTAAATCTTATTTCTATGTATGATTTACACCATTACTCATAATATGCCCACTGTGCACAAAATCATACATCATGTGCATTTTACATTCTATAAGCATTCTCATGCTTTCAATACTCTCATATATATATATCAAATATACCAATTGTCAACCATTTAAGCATTTTTATACTCAATTATTACATTAAGCTCTATATGCCTTAATTAGGCATATTAATGCACATAATGGCATCATTTATCACAAAATGATTTCTATATGTTAATTTCGTATACATATCATTCAAAATGTCTTATCGTACATCTTACATGCCATATGTCTTAATTAATATCATTAATTCCATGTGATGAGCAATTAATGCATGTTTACATAATTAGGCATATTATGTCAATTCAAACACTTCATCAAATTAGCATAATTTAATTCAATTGCACATATTATAAGAGATACGCATACCTTACTAAACTTAATTACTTTCCAAAAGCTTCATTAAGCCTTTAGTTCCCTTTTTCCCCTTGGTTCTTTCTTTTTTAACAAAAACCTCATCCAAAATTCATAATAATTAATACATAACTCCATAATTCAAAACAACTATAAATATCCCTTCTTGGGCACTTAAAGAACCTTAGAAAAATATAAAACCATCCAAAAACTCATCTCAAATTTTTGGAGTTACTATTCACCATAAACTCTAAAAATTTAGAATAATTTAAATATTTAACAATTTTCCAAATTGACTTGATAATTCACTTATTGACATTCCATTGTATCTTAGAAAAATATAAAATCTTGAAAATAAACTCTTTTTCCTATATATGGTCACTATTCATTCATATTATTAAAAAATTCATAATAATTCATAAAAGTCATCTAAATTCGATTCTAACTTGATAAATGTGTTCTTAGGCACTTATAGAACACTAGAAAAATATTAGATTAAAAAAATCTTACCTTTTTCAAAATTGAATTACTTCAATTGAGTCTTCAAAATTGATGCTCAAAATAGAAACTGAATCCTTTCATAAATGGTGGATTTAGGGCGAATTTTGGTAGAAATTTAGGGAAAGAAGCTTGGGAAGCGTTAAAATGGTTTCTTTTACATTTTACGTAAAAAAGAAAGATAAAGAGAAGAATAACTACTGGAAATAATGTGATTCAGCTGCTAGAAATAGCTTTTTATATCAGGAATAAATGGCTAGGATCATTTCATTAAAAGAGATCAAATGATCCATATTCAAGCCTAAGCAAATACCTTCATTTTCTTACATATATTTCGTTTTCATTCTTGCTTATATCTTCTCTTCATTTTTGCTCATCCATTCCTCCATTTCAATATGAATTTTACATATATAATGATCCCAAATAATCATATATATAAATCCTTAAATGTCCCGAAAAATCCGTGCTCAAAAACCAAGAAAATTCAATTAAAAATATTTCTTTGATCTATACCTGTTTTCCCATAATGCAGTATTTGCCTTTAACACGATAGTGGGTTAATGTGAAAAACTGTGAAGTCAGGATTTTCAACGTTAAACCTCCAATGGATTAACATAAAAATATGTACGATGATGGATTTTTGCACCTTAATCCATCATCGGGTTAATATGAAGAATCATAAAGTTAAACTTCCACACTTTAACCCATTGACTTCCATTTTATAGCATGAATGTTTTTTGTCATGACGACCTTTAAAATAAATAATTTCATCCATGTCTACACACATATATATCTTATGATCTCTTTAATCATATTCTTTCCCATAGCTTTTAGCTTTTTTACCAGCTTAGAAACTTCATTTTAATTCTATCATTTATTCAAAAATATTCCTAACATGTCTTTAATCTTTTTGTGGGTTAACACATATAAAAATAGAAATAACAGACTTTTACACATTAATTCGCCAATGGGCTAATGTATAAAACTGTGAATTCAGACTTTTTCAACATTAACCCGCCAGTGAGCTAATGCTATATATTAGGGAATTTCACAAAAATTCAAGATTATGCATTAACTTGTCTACGGTTTAATATATAAAACCATAAGGTTATACTCCCACTCTATAACATTAGTGTGATCCCAAATCTCAAGTGACACTATTTACATCTCGAAAAGTATTATTCACAATATCATGATTTTTGGGGGTTTTATTATATATGGATGAAGTATGCTTGAGTTGATATAGAGGTGGAGATGTAGCTAGTTAAGATGTTTGAGTTATAGAAATGTCTTTCTTTACAGGTTACTATTTGGGATAGTGTCATCGAATAGCCGTTATGCTACCAATTTTTTACACAATAACCCCTAATAGTTTAGCCTACTTATGTAGTTTGAGTAAGCATGTGTTTTAATAACTTATGGTAAACTAGTTAAAAGGAAAAAGCTTATGCAACATTAGTATAAAGAAAGTTTGATATCAGTTGTGTGCCATTCCTCATTTGGATCGGGTAACGGGTTTAGTGAGGGATGTCACAATGGATGTGAAAATCACATTTCTTAATGGAGTTCTAGAAGAGGAGGTTTATATGAAACAACTAGAAGGATTTCTCTCTAGTAATGGTGAGTAGTGCAAGCTGAAGAAATCCATATATGATTTAAAACAAGGCTCCCGTCAATGGTACTTAAAATTTCATGATGTAACTTCATTGGGTTTTAAAGAAAACATTATTGGTTAATATATATATAACAAAAGGTTAGTACGAATAAAATATGTTTTCTTATTTTATATATGGATAATATTCTATTTGTAGCCAATGATAAAGGTTTGCTATAGAAAGCTGAAGCAGTTCCTCTCTAAAAATTTTAATATGAAAGATACGGATGAGGCATCTTATGTCATTTGTGCACAGTCTATATAGGCAAATTACAAGGTATTATGGGTATGTCTCAAGAAACCTATATTAACAAAGTTCTAGAGAGATTTCAGATGAAGGATTATGCACCAAGTGTGGGCCCTATTGTGAAGAGAGATAGGTTCAATTTGAACCAATACTCAAAAAATTATTTTGAGAGGGAACAAACGAAAAACATTCAAAATGCTTTTGCAATTGGAAGCTTGATGTATGCTCAAGTCTTCATAAGACCTGACATTGCATTCGCTATGCGAATGTTGGGGAGATATCAAAATAACCTAGGTTTAAATATGTGACACACCTTACTTAGTCCGATCACCGGATCCGAATAAGGAATGACACACAACTCCTATCCTAACTTTCTTGACTTCATAACACACTTATAACCTAACTAATAGGACATAATTTCCTATCATATAATTTCCTATCGTATTAAGAAAAACTCTTGCAAGGTATGCTCATTATACTTATAAAAATGGGTCACAACAAAAACCTCATTTCAGTTATTCTATTCAGGATCATCATGTCAAAAATCTGACAACATAACGACTATTCAGTGACACTAGCCCAATTATCAACCTGTAAAAAAACACTTCTATAAACATATCAACCATTCTCAAAGATTGTGATTCGTCTATTTACCCCAAAACTCACACCAACATCTCATCCTTATACATACATGAAAAAATCACATCTAAAACCATATCAAAATCTCCGCCACATGCATACATAAAGAAAATCATATCCAGCTCATAAACATGTAACTAAATACATAAACAGTCCAACTTAACATCCTTAGCAAAAGAACCTTCCTAAATCAAACACAGGTAGAACCACATGTACCATAACCACACCATACTAACCCAACCGAACTCAGTATAACAAAACCATCAAAAAAGCAAATGCGACCCACTACAGTTACCTTACAATTTTAATGTCTTTATACGAATTACATAAAAACTTTAAAAACACACACAAGTACATCAAAATCTTTGCACATGAATACGATCTCATTCACCATCAGTCTTCACAAGTCATTCTTCAAACAGCAATACCCGACAATTTCCTCTACTCGACTTTGATCAACAAGAACCTGCATGTCTCAAAACCACTAACGCGTTAAGCAAGATTGCTTAGTATTATGTATCCAAGTTTATTATGCTATAACACAATAATTTAGTATACACACTATTACTTTTTTATTATCCAATTATCTTTATATACTAAAGTTTAGATATTAACTGACTTTCCTTATGTTAATTTCTACTTCAAGCCATGCATTATTATTCTTCTTTATCACATAAGCATAAATAAAATTATGACCATAAAATATAACTAGTCATCAAATAAAATATTAACCATGCAGAATAGTACAGTATAAGCAAAGACATGTATGAAGTGTAGAATTTACATAGGCTCATTTAAACTAAAACTGTAAGCTATATAAACATCATGTAAATACTCCTGCATAATGTAATATACTTTGACAATCAATATGCAAGTCTTTGTCGTATACCTCAACCTTATTCCACTTTATTATACATGTTTCTTACTCACATACATAAGATAGGCATACACATAAGAAAGATACATCTATATGGGGATATCCAATATACAACCACATGTCTATATTTATACATTTATGTCTTGGTAACAATTGTAGCCAATAGAAGAGTAACATAGCATGAAAATGATCATATATCTATACGTGTAACCTAGATATACACACTTATAAGTAGTATGCAGTGCAAAACATAAGAAACATTATTAAACTTAATAAAGTCTCATGTTATTAAATTACATTCATGCTTCCAATTAATGTTCATTTTATCATTTCACTTAGTTTATGCCCATACTAAAGAGACAACTAACCAAAATTGGATAGTAGGACAAATGGTGCTCGAAGGCTTGCATGTTGCCCGAAGGCCAACATGATTGCCCAAAGGCCAAATATTGTACCCAAGGGTACCCTAACAGCTGTTATATCTTCCTAGTTGACTGGTCAACCTATCCAAATTTAGGTTGTTTACTTGTATAGCCTACTCACCATTCATCTTAATTTCACCTTTATACTATAACTTAAAATGAATTTTAAAGGTGTTTGACCAATAAATGATCAAATGGGGAAAGGACATCGAGCTTTATCTTATTAACATATTTCTCACATGAACTTTAACCT
>CANXYI011497099.1:0-11327 GCA_948208565.1 Hura crepitans
ATGTTGATGTTTTAACTATTATGTTATACCCCCATAAGGCAAAGAGCATCTTTTTAATCCAATCTTTGTAATTTTCTAACATCTTAGTCAATATTATTTTCATAGTTTCGTTTGTAGCCTCGATTACTCTATTGGCTTGAGGTTTATAAAGAGATGACTTGTGGTGTTGAATTCTATATCTTTTAAATAGATTCCTAGTTTTACTTTAAATTAGACGCCATTATTAATTACTGCATAAAAAGGTATCCAATATATACAAATTAATTTATTTTTGATAAACTTTCTCGTTTGCCTTATCCCTAGTTAGCTAAAAGACTAAGCTCTAACCCATTAAGAGAAATAGTTTACAGCTACCATGATTAACTTGTGCTAATTTGAATTTTTCCTTCCCCTCTCTAATAATGTAGATTCCCTAAGCTGAAAAAGGCTATGGTGATGAGAGGTTATGGAGTTCTATTCGAGGTATATGTTTAAGATTTATGTGAATTTGGTAGTTGTGACACTTCTTAACAAACATAAAGTAGTCAGGTTCCTTAGTACTCTAATAATATCCTTGCCTTAATATCTTCTTTATAAATGCTACACCATTCATTTGAGATCCATAAGTACCAGCATGTATTTCACATATGACCTCTTTGACTTCTTTTTCATTTAAGCATTTATGGTGGACTCTATTTGACTATCTCTTATATAGTTAACCACTAAAGTATAAAAATTAAGAGGCTAGATGTTTCAACGCTAACATATCTTTCACACTAATCCCTTTAAGAAACTTCTTATCCCTCAAGTAGTTTTCAATGTCATAGTACCATGGGTGGTTATCTCTATTTCCATATATCTAGGAACTTTTATCTCTTTTACCTCATAAAATGGTGAAGAAAAAGAAGTTACAATTATTGGTGGTGATTCAAATTTACCATTATGTTCCTATACAATTGCAAAGCATGCTAATGCATCTATCATTTGGCTTTCTTCCATTGAGATGAAGTGGAACTATATTGAGGTGAACTTTTGTCTTATCTTGTTAACCATATCAACATAAGGTTTTAACTTGTCTTCTTTTAATTCTCATTTTTTTCTACTTGATAAGTAACTAGCATCAAATCCCTTAATAATTTAAACTAAGGTTAATAAGGGATTCTAAATTAAGTAGGTTTACCTCATATTCAACCATGTTATTGGTTACTTTAAATGTAAACTTTTTAATAGTAGAATGTGTTCTTTTAAAGGTAACTTTAGGATTACCCCAAGTGTAGCTTTATTTTGCTTAACTACTCCATCAAAGAACATTTTCCATCCTTGGATGCTAATTGCCTTTTGGTGCTTTTGTGGGAACTTTATTTCCCACTCTAAATTAACAATGATAGATTGTTGAGCAAGAAACAAAACCACTATCTTTCCTTCTATCATCTTTTTGGTGACATACTCTATATCATGCTTTTGTAGTATCATTATCCATCTGGCTAATTCACCTAACAAGGAAGACACTTGTATAGATATTTTAATAAGTCTAACTTGGTAACCACAATCTCTTTATAAGATTAAAGTAGTGCTCTAATTTCTTGATTACTTAGAAAATGGCAATGCATGTCTTTTTTTTTTACCTCAAGTTAGTTAACTTTGTAATGTAGATATTTCATATCGAGATAGTAAACTACATTTTCTATCCCTTTTTCATCCTTTTGTGCTATCATTTCCTCTATTGCTTCTTTTTCTATTGCCAAAATATAGTATAAATGGTTTTCTAAGTTATGGTTCTCATATTATAAGAGGTAATAACAAATAAGCCTTAATTTTATCAAATGCCTTTTGACAATCATATGTTCATTCTATTAATTGATTCTTCCTTAACAACTTAAAGACAGGTTAGTAGATGAGGGTGAGTTTAGAAATAAACCTTGAGATCTATTGAAGTCTTCCTAAGAATCATTTAGTTTTAGTTTTAATTTTGGGTTTAGGCATTTCTTAGATGGCTTTTACCTTTTCAAGGTTAACTTCCCCCTTTGACTTATTACATACCTTAAAAGCTTTCTAAATGTAACTCTAAATACACACTTTTTCAGGTTAAGACACAAGATGTATTTTTTTACCCTTATTAAGAATTTTTCTAAGGCCTTGAAATGTCTTTCACTAGTTTTAAACTTTACAATCATATCATCTAAGTATACCTTTAATTCTTTATGCATCATGTCATGAAATAAAGTAGTAGCTATATATTTATAGTGGCATTAACATTTTTTACTCCAAATGGCATGACTCTACTGTAATAAGTCCCCTATTCCTTAATGAAGGCAATTTTTATTTTGTCAATAATTATAGTTAGAATTTGGTTATACCCTAAAAATCCATCCACCAAAGTATACATGGTGAGTAAAGGTAGAGTTATCAATGAGAAATCAATATGTGAAAGAGGGAAACCATCATTCTGATAGGCTTTAGTCAAATCCCTATAATTGACACATATTCTTACACAACCATCTTTCTTTGATGCTAGTACTATATTTGCTAACCATGTAAGGAATTCTAAGACATCCAAAAACTTAGCCTCAATGTCTTTCTAACTCCCTCTCTAATTTTAGTAGCCCATTTAGCCATCATTCTTTGCAACTTTTGCTGGCATTTAGGTATATTGGAATGAAATGTTAGGTAATGTCACTATCTATATAGGGCATATCATTATTAGACTATGTAATTGAAATTATTTGTTGATTAGTATTATACAATTGGTAAAACATGTGTTAAATAAGAAATTGATGTGATTTGTGTATGATTAGGCTATGGCCGAATTATGTTAAATTAGTTATCATAAAGATTATATAAGTACACTTGAATTCCTTAACATAAAAATAAGCAAAATAAAATGTACCTATATGGATTGTGTTTTGATATAGGAATAAAGTGGTATGTATAGAAGGCATAACTTTTAGCTATTCAGAATGAATGCATGATATTTATCACTAAAACTTGCTAGAACTATTTTTTGATTGCATGTTAATAATGTTAGATATATTGTTTGGAATTTTAAGATTAAGCATAAGTTAAGAATGAGGTATATGCATGTGTAATATATGAAGTATGAAAGTGATATGAAATTAACATAAAGTGTGAAACATACATACTATGAGTGATGAAATAGATGTTGACAAAATTGTTAAACTTAAGTGTTGGACTCATAAATGTGTTATGTTTACCTTATTAAGTTATATGATAAATGGAAATGACACCTAAAATCATGAATTGATACATGCTAGAACATAAAAAAGTAATTATGGTATGAATATGTGTGTAATTGTGTTTTGATGTAACATAAGTAGAAATGAATTCCTTTAAGGCTTGATAAGTTTATAGGCATAAAAGTAGAGGTGATGGTTGAATGGTCTAACAATTGGTTCTGTGGAAAATTTGAGTCGAAAATGGTTATGTTCATGTGATATGACTATATTAGGATAATATATGATATGAATGAAATGGAAAAAGGATTTGATGTCTATGATGTTAGGTATACATGAAAATGAATCTAAAGTAATGATAAATACAAAAAGGACTAATTTCCCCAATTTGGTAATATGTTGACCAAATAACTCATAAAACTCATTTAAACTACAAAAAGAAAGTGAAACTTAATGATTAATAGTGATGGCTTATACAAGTAAACAACCTATATTGGATAGGTTAATCGATCAACTAGGGATAGATAGTAGCTACTAGGGTGTTTCAATGCTAGTATGCTAGTACAATAGTTGTACACACTATAAAGCCACTATATATATGGTAGGCTAGTACAATAGCCATAAGGACTACTCAAGTAAGTGTACAGAAGGTAGGTTGGTACAATAGCTATAAGGACTACTCGAGCCATTGTACATATGATAAGCTGGTATAATAATTGTAAGGTCTATATGGCTACTATACCATATGGGTGTAGCCACAGATAAGGTTAAGGGACTACCACACAAATTTATATACATCTATATGACTACAACATCTTATAAGGTTGAGGGATAACTACTCACATACTTTCATTTTAGGTTAGTACAATAGCTATAAGGTCTGTAAGACCATTGCATCATGTGGGTGTTGCTTTCGTTAAGGTCTAAAATGTGGGCCAATGCATAATTGGTGAGACCTCTATGGTCAGTCTCCCATTATCTTGTTTTGAGATTCCTATCTACTAGTTATGGGCAAAAAAGTACATAAATAGGATAAATGGCTAATAAAGATAGAAGGCATTAATTTAACCATAGTGATTTTTTTGTGTGCATATCATTATATGTATGAATTATCACATGTTGTAATATGGAATGTTATGATTAAGTTGTTATTCAAGTATGCATATAATTTGATATTGAATTTCCATTTTTAATTTATATACTTGAGTATGCTTGTTAATGTCTATTTCTTATCAGTATTGTTTGGGGATCTCATTCTTTGATACTCTAATAATCTGATCAGAATTATCGATGTCAAAATTGGAATGTTCAGGAGTAATGGATAAAATTTTTAAAATTTCAAAAATGGAATATATAAAGAAGAGAGAAGGGTGTTATTAAATTAATTAATGAGAATAAGGATTAAAGAGGAAATTATCAAGATATTTTGATAATAAAACTTGGTAGCCATATATTTTGGATTAAAAAGAAATTAAAAAAGGCATAAAAGGAGAGGAAAAATGAAGTAAAGAAAAGAAAAGAAAGAAAGAAAAATGAATGAGGCGGCAAACTGAAAAGGGAAAGGTTACTGGCCACAAAAGGTGTGAGTGGTGATGGCAGCATAATACGGTGCCATAAATGATAGTGGTAGAAGGTGGTGATGCCACTGCAGAGAGAGAAAAAAAAAAGAGAGAAAATGTAACACCCAAAAAATGCTAATGTTATGAATAGTTCTTCCAGGATGTGAATAGTGCTTACTAGGGTCGAGTCACACTAATTTTGCTAAATGAATGTATTAATAATAACATAGTTATTAGTGAAATTAGAAGTAAAAATAATTTCATTTAGGTGGTTAAAAATGATTGCTAAACTTTATGATAGTGTCATGTGAATAATAACCTAGTTTCAGTTAAACCATAAAATATTAAAAAGTTTCTTAGAAAATTTTTGGATTTATACAACCCGAGACTTAAAAACTCTAATCAGCCTATTAGCACAAAAATCTAAATTTTTGGATATTAGGAAGTATTATTTTGAAATTGAGTAATATTAAAAATAACGATTTTAATTGGTTTTTCTCATTTTTTGAGCTTCAATTTTCAAAGGATTTTAGGGGCAAATAAAAGTGAATTCTAACAAGTAAATTGATATTTAATAGGGCTTAAAAGAGAAGAATAAATTAGAAGAAAAAATGGAGAAAAATAAAGAAATAAATATTTTTAAGGAAATATGATCAAATGAGCTTATTTTGTTTAACATCACTATTTTCAATCTTCATCTCCCTTTCTTAATGAAGCCGATGGCTTTTCCATTTACACTCTACCATTTTTCATTTCTTTTCAACTCTTTAAGCTTAAATTGATCGAATAAAAAGGATTTTTAGTGCCCCCACATCCTCTAAAACCTCTGGGGAGCAAAAAATTCAAAGAAATATTGATTGATTTCATGGTTTTAAAACCTAATAAATAGTAAACATTTTTGGTTTGAGTAAGTTTTTTTTTGAAACCTAGTATTTTTCCCATGTTTTATGAGTGCCTAAGAGCACTTCTATAGTTTTTATTTCATTTTGGAGCTTTGTGTGAACTGCTATGGTTTTTACAAGTTTTGGCTTGTAATATGTTAGGAGTTTTGAACAAAACATGAGACAAGGGAAAATCAAAGGTTTAGGCAAGCCTTGGAGTCTTGTTAAGACATCATTGGTATGTGTAATAAAAAGAATTAATGCATATTCATGTGTGTGCATCTAATTGACATAATATGCCTAATTGTGTAAATTTGCATTAATTGCTCATTTCATGGAATTAATGACATTAATTAAGACATATGGCATGTAAGATGTGTTGTAAGGCATTTTGAATGATATGTATGCTTAATTAACATATAATAATCAATTTATGTTAATGATGCAATAATGTGCATTAATATGCCTAAGTGAGGAATATAGTGCATAATGAAATAGTTGAGTATGTTAATGCTTCATTTAATGATAATTGGTACATTTGACATGTATTAGAGTATTTGAAAGCATGACAAAATCTTACAGAATGAAAATTGCACATGATCTATAATTTTATGCAGTGTGGGCATATTATGAGCAATGGTGTAAAGCATGCATGGGAAGAATATGTAAGCATGAATTAAGGCATGTTTTATGCATTATATGTTACATATGGTACTTTAATGGGTTTTTTCATTCAAAATCTGTGCATGGTAGAATGAGCTACACGAGGCATTTATATGTTAATGTCTTAATAATGCATGTTTGTCATAGTGTTATGTTATAGGTGTGTAAAATGTGAGAGATTGGTATGATATGAGAAATTTTATGTGTGTAATGTTCATAAAGGTTTACATGATCATGTATGCTTAATTGTGCATGCTAGGTGGATTGTATATGTAAGAATAGATATACACACATGAATGGGCATAATGTGTGTTGTTTATGATAAACCACAATATGAATTGAGCTAGGAATCCATGATGACCGAATGGCCTAATGGCATGTGTGTGCTCATAAAATGCATATATTTAATTACAATATGGTATGTATGCTTGTATAATGCACTTAAAATGAAATATAGTCAAATAAAAATAAAATATTGAATGCTTATATGTGTTGTAGACAAAGTTATAAGTTTATATAGCTTAAAATGAAATTAAAGGAATATTGGATATGCTTAGTTAGCTGAATAGCCTTAATAGGTGGGTTATATGGTGAATGCTTAATTTTGAGCATGTGGAGTATATGATTATAGCTATATGGCTAAGTGCTATTGAGTGTGTGAATTAAGCATGAGGGTTATGCAAGGTAGAATGATACCCTTAAAATGCAAGTGCATGTAGAAATCATGCATATACATAAAAGATGTATATGTATCTTATAACTACTATATTTGATGAAGAAAAAGATTCAAATTGTAAATTAATATTGTTTTAGGGCCATAATATGTTCTAAACATATAAGGAGCTTATATGAGGCATTACATTACTAGGTATGCCATAAAGCATATTTTAATAGACACTTGAGCATAATATATCTTGGATAAACATATGCTTTAATGTGAATTATAAAACGGTAATTACATGATTGTAAGTCACAATTGAGATGAGAATGGTGATTTTAGAGTCCAGAAGGCACAAATGTAATTAAATGCATGTTGAGGTGTGCATGATTACTAAAATGAGATTTATAATGTAATTTCCCAGTTTTAGTCATTTGTTGAGTAAAAAAATTAAGTTAAAAACTATATAAACTTATTATGATACTGAAATTAAAAAATATTTGTTACAGCCCAAAGGATGTAACAACCTAATAATAGATAGGTTGACTGGTTAGCTAGGAGATATAACTATTACGAGGGTACTTAAGTGCCCAAATTATGTTGTCCAAGGGTTCGCTATATGTCTTACCCATAGATTTATATTATTATCTTTAGGTTTATATGGGTGTAGCCATCGTAAGGTTCCATAGAGGCCACTACACACTTAGTTGTAGGTGTAACTTTTTAAGCCTAGTTTGGTACTACACACTTTTCAATGGCGGTGGAGCAGCTGTTAGGTCCAAAATGTGGGCCACTACACATTATTTTATCCCATTATCCATAGGTTTTGTGTCCTTCCAAAATAGGCTTAATTGAAGAAGATAATTGAAAATGAGCATATAATATATATAATATGAATGAAAAATAGTTGATGCATGAAAAATGTGCCTTATCATGGGTCTTATGTATGAATTATGGCTTGTATGGCTAAATGTATACATGATATATGATTTTACTATTACATGACCACATATCATGTTTGTTATGCATATCATCAATGAGATTAGCTACTTTTGATCATGATTACCAGTTGTATATATATTACATGTTGATAATGGTTATGAGAATAAGTTTTTTCGAATACACCACTAAGCAATTGCTTAGCACATCATTTGTTTGCTATGTATAGGTAAGAAGACATTTTGAGATTGAGCCTCAGGACATCAACGTTATCAAGAGCAAATATTTTTTTTGGTAATGACATGTATATGTAATATAGTTATATGATGTATAGGTTACACTCAATGTTATAAATATAGGGGAAATGGGCATAAGCTCTAATTGATTTTAAACCTTTTGAATTTCAAAGTTTGTAAACCTTTAAAAACTAAATAAAGTTATTTAATATTGTATGATATCTCTTCCTGAGATTGAGATATCTTGATTGTGTGATTATGTGCTGATGGAGTGATTAGAGGATCATTGGTAGTTTATAGATGTAAAAGAATGCTATAAAAGTTTATTTTTGATTTATAGGTTACTATTCATTTTAGGATAGTGTCTCAATATAGCTGTTACGCTATCATCTTGTTGACAAAAAAAATTCCTAAAAATGAATTATAACTATAATTTGAAAAGTTTTTAAAATATCATATTTTCATAAGCATACCATTTTGCAAAGAAAATTTAGAAACAAGGATAAGTATAGTGGTTTTCAGATAACTCGAATTACATGCACTCCTTAGTTAGGCTTAGTGATCGAACAGGGTAAGGAGTGTCACATTTAGTGGTATTAGAGCTCTAATTTTGGCATTTTTAGTTAACATATGAGCACTTTAGAGTCTAGAGTATACATCATATAACTTTAGATGTTAAGGCTCATTACATTGTTCTCTTACCTATAGATACAATGAGTGCTTCAAAATAGTATAATAAGGAAGAAGTCAAGAGTCATACTCTGACTACTGTAGCACTAGAGGTAGCTAGAGTTGTATCTGTTTTAAATAGTGCTATGGGATATGCATCATCAGCAAGACAAGCTCTACCAGTATTCCTCTAAAAGATGCTCCATCTTCTGACAAAGGCTATAGCACCACTAGCACCATAGCGTGATATACCTTTTGCCTTCCAAATGATGTATTTAGAGAGAGTGAAAAAGATCAGGGCAAAAGACTTTAAAGGTGATAGAGTGTAATGCCTAGAATGGCATAGTACTAGTTAGATTACATAGAGAAGATCATGAAATACATACGGTGCACACTAGAAGAAAAAGTGTTCTATGCCACATCACTTTTACAAAAGGAGGAATCCAAACTATGGGAGGATCTTATTGGTTATACGATAGAGGATTGGTTGACATTAGAGTTCTTCTTGTTCAAGTTTCATAAGAAGAATATCACTGTGGATTACCTTAATGATAGGAGGTAGCATTTTATGATCTCAAATAGGATTAGAGGTCTATAGGAGAATATGAGAAGGATTTTACTATGCTTAGCAAAAATGCTGAAGAGACTATGACTATAGAGGTAGTCATATGCAAAAGATTTAAGAAGGTTCTACATATTGATATCGAGTCTCAAGTGGTGTCAAGAAAGATTAAGGACTTTTCCTAGTTGGTGTTACTATGTTGTTCTAACAAGGGAGTATAGAAAGAGAAGAAAGAGTTCTGCCGAAAGAAAAGATCTACTGGTTATGGTGTATTCAGTGTAGCTCCATATTTAGGCAAGAAATATAAGGGTTTTTAGTTTGGTGCTACACAATAGTCTTAGAAGTAAAGGCATACATAAAAAATAACTTAAAGTGGTTAGGGTAAGGCTAGACAGCAGTAGTCTTAAGCTATAAGTACACCAGGATCAAGAGTCAAGAGTGGTCAAGTTCCTCAGTGTCAAACATGTTTTAAGAGGCATAAGCGAGAGTGCTGGAGAAACATGACAATTTTTTGTTATGGGTATAAATTACCAGGTAACATTCACAAGGATTATCCTAAGGGACCTAGTGTAAGATAGAGATCAACACCTATAGTTACTAAAGGTTAGAAGTGAGGTCAAGGAAAGAAAGCTAACGGAACTTAAAGGGATATATCAGAGTTTAGAGCTGAGCATCGAGCTTTTACCTACCAATATACCATTAGAGCATGGGAGGTTGTTGATGAGCTAGATGTTATAGCTAGTGCTTTTCTCCACTTTGATTCACTTGTTTTAGAATAAATTGATCTGGGGTTACACATTCATTTGTTTCCATATCATAAGCACAAGATCGAGGGTTAGTTTTAAAGCCTCTTGACTTAGAGGTTATGGTTAGTAACCCTATAGGTCAACATGTTGTAGTTGACCGAGTATATAAAGGATATCAGTATAAGGTTATTAGTTTTTAGCTGATATAATAGAGTTACCTTTTTACAAGTTTAACTTTTATATTAGGCATGGATTAGTTGTTTAAGTATCAAGTGATTATGGATTGCAAGCAAAAAAGTTTATCTCTTAAGGCTTCAGAGGGAGCTGAGATTACAATAATTAATGAGAGGAAAAATTTTCTATCTAATGTGATATTAGCTATTGCAGCTGGATGAATGATGAGAAATGGATACTAGACTTATCTTGCCTATGTGTATGATATTAGAATAAAAGAGCCAAATTCAAGTGGGATACTAGTAGTAACTGAGTTTGTTGATGTTTTTCTGGAGGATTTATAGGGTTTACTTCTTAAGAAGGAACTCGAGTTTAGTACTTAGGTTTTGCCTTGCACAACTCCGATATTGATAGCTCCATATCAAATTACACCAGTAGAGTTAAAAGCGTTAAAGGGTCAATTACAATAAACTACTCAATAAAGGTTTCATCAGGTTGAGTGTTTCCAGATGGGGAGCATCAGTTTTGTTTGTTAAGAAAAAGGATAGCTCTCTTCAGTTATGTGTGGACTACCAAAAGTTGAATAAAGTGATAGTTAAGCAAAGTGTCATTTGCCATGGATCTAGGATCTATTTGACTAGCTTAAAGGCACTAGAGTCTTCTCTAAGATAGATATTAGATCAAGGTACTACCAACTAAGAGTAAAGGAATAAAATGCAATGAAGATTGCTTTTAGAATGAGATATGGCCATTATAAGTTCCTGGTAATGCCATTGGGACTAACCAATGCACCTTTAGCTTTCATGGAGTTATGACTAGAGTCTTTAGGCCTTATCTTGATTAGTTTGTGGTAGTCTTCATCAACAAAATTCTGGATAAAGTTATAAGTATATATAAACTAAAATGAAATGAAAAGAATGCTAGATATGATTATTTGGCTAAATAGCTTTAATAGGTAGGTCATGTGGTGAATGCACAATTTTGATTATATGGATTATATGCTTATGGCCGTGTGGCCTAGTGATGTTGTGTGTGTGAATTATGGATGAGGGTTATGCATGGTTAAATGA
>CANXYI011497247.1:0-14746 GCA_948208565.1 Hura crepitans
ACCTTCATTTTTCTATTGTCGCGCATTTTGTCAATTTTCTTAAATGCCCATTATATATTTGATTTTAGAAAAATCTTATAAAATCATATGATATCCAAAAATTATGAAAGACCACATTTTTTGACTCTTTGGCACTTATTAATTAAGGGGAAAATGTTAGTTATTTGAAATTATTAGTTGATAAAAAAAGGACACTATTCACTCAACTCAAAATTTGTGATTTTGCTTTTATTTTCTTAAAAAAAACTTCCTAATTATACATTTAGAGGCCTTAAAAAATTAGTTTTTATGATTAGATGCATGAATTTTTGTTTCAAATGGGGGAATTAAAGAAGAAAAATGGAGAAAATCTCCTCTTCCATGCTATCAGGTTTTAGAGAGAGTGGGGTGAGGGAGTTTTTTGCAATTTTGACTAAAAGGTCAAAATTTTCATCCTATTTATAATTTTTGAAAAATTATTTTTTAATGCATTAATCACTTTTTTCTCCCCTATTTTAACTCCTTTTCCTCTAATTCCATTTCTAAAATTAATTTAATTATGTTTTTACATGCTCTAAAAAGCAAAGCTTCAAAATCAAAATAAATTGAATTAAAATACCAATTTTATGCATAGAAAATTCAATTAAAATACATCTCGACTGCTAAAAATTTTGATTCTAGCACTATTAGACTTATTGGAAGTTTTGAGTATAAGGTCGTATAAGTTTTAAAATTTTCTAAGCAACTTTGTAAAATTATTTATGGTTTAGCTTTGCATTGGTCACTATTCACAAGATTGTCGTAACAACTTTCATAGCATTTTTAACATATCAAATAAATTCTGATTGATTTCAAACTTTGCCCAAAATTATTTTATGACTAATACTTTCATCCAGTAACTTCAGTGCATCCTGAGTCTTGGGAGCACTATTCATCCTGGGAAAGTACTATTCACAAAAACTAAGATTTTTGGGTAGTTACATTACTTCCCCTCTTAAAGTAAATGTCATCCGCGATATTACCTTGTTCAAACAAATGTGGATATTACTTGCGCATATGAGCTTTTGATTCTAATGTTGCTTCTTCCATTCCATGATGTTTCTAAGCAACTTCTGCTAATGGGACTTTTTTTCTCAGTTCTTTAACTTCTCTAACTAGAATAATGATAAGTTCTTCTTCATAAGACAAATATAGCCTAATTTCAACTTCTTCCACTGATAAGACATGAGTCAAATTAGATTTATATCTTTTAAGCATAGAGACATGGAATACATCATAGATCTGGTGGTAATGCTAGTCGGTAGGCTACTGGTCCCACATGTTCTATCACTTCAAATGGCCTAATAAACCTTGAACTCAGCTTCCCTTTCTTGCCAAAATGTAACACCTTTTTCTAAGGAGAAACCTTAAGAAATACCTTTTCTCCCACTTCAAATTCCATATCTTTCCTCTTGAGATCAGCTTAAGACTTTTATCTATCAAAAGTTGCCTTTAATCTATCTCTTATGATCTTTACCTTCTCCTTGATATCCTTGATCAAATATAGTCCCATGAGCTTAGTTTCAATAAGCTCATTTTAGCATAAGGGAGTCATGCACTTCCTTCCATATAACACTTCATAAGTTGTCATGCCAAGACTTACTTGATGACTGTTGTTGTAAGCAAACTCCACTAATGATAGATATCAATCCTAGCTACCTTTAAACTTAATAGCACAACTTCTTAACATGTCCTTAAGCACTTAACAAATATGCCTTAACATAAGCATAACATCATACATATGTTTTTACATAAAATCACTCACGTATCATAAGATTACCTAAATGTCTTTTTCTAATTGTTCATCAATCTATGGATGAAACATTGTGCTAAAACTTAACCAAGTACCTAAGGCATTATGAATTTTCTTTCAGAACCTCAAAGTGAACCATGAGTTTTGATTAGATAAAATGGAAGTCAGTACTCCATGTAATATGACAACTTTATCAATATATAACTCATCAAGCTTTTCCCTTGAATAATCCATCCTCACTGGTATAAAATAAGCTATCTTAGTAAGATCATCTACCATAACCCTTACTGAATCATGCTTGTTTCTTGTCATAGGCAAGCCAACTACAAAGTCCGTGGTAACTTTATCCCATTTAAATTTTGGAATTGCTATAAGATGTAGCAAACTAGAAAGAACCTAATGTTTTGCCTTTACCTACTGACAAGTAAGGCACTTAGTCATAAACTTAGATACATCTCTCTTTAATCCAAGCCACTAGTATGACATCTTTAATTCTTGATACATTTTTGTGCTACCTGAATGTATAGCATAAGGACCATTATGAACCACATTTAGAATCTATTTCTTTAATTTTTCAACATCTAGAACACAAATTTTGTCATGGTAATACAAGCAACCATCATTCTTCACCTCATACTCAGTAGGCTTCCCATCTTGAATGGCATTTATCACACTCATCAACCTATGATCATCCTTTTATAAATCTTTAACTTGCTTTAATTAACTTAGCTTGACTTCCATCTCTACCAATAAAGCATTATCAAACATAATATGATATTTAACATTTATGGCTTTCATTGTTGCTAGGAATTTTTTGCTCAAAACATCAGCCACTACATTGGCTTTGCCAAGATGGTAATCAATTTGACAATCATAATCCTTAATCAACTCCATGCATCATATCTGCCTCAAATTTAGCTCCTTCTAGGTCAGAAGATACTTTAAACTCTTGTGGTCTATGTACACATAACACTTCTTTTCATATAGATAGTTTCTCTAGATCTTTAATGTAAACACTATCACTAAAAGCTTTAAATCATGAGTAGGGTAGTTCTTCTCATATGGTTTTAACTGCCTAGAAGCATAAGCAACTACCTTGCCTTCTTGCATTAGAATAACCCCCAAACTATCGGTGCTTCTATCAATATCACCTTAAGCTTGTTAAAACTCTCTTGACACTTGTCATCTTAGACAAACTTAACATCCTTCCATAACAGATGTGTAATAGGTGCTACAATCAAAGAAAAACCTTTAACAAACCATTTGTAGTAACCTACTAACCTAAGAAAACTTCTTATCTCACTGGTGTTCCTAGGTGGTTTCCACTCTATGGCTGCCTAAATCTTGCTAGGATCAACTCGAATCCCTTTTGTAAAAGTTATGTGTCTAATGAAAGATACCTCGCTAAGCCAAAACTCACACATAATAAATTTGGCATGAAGCTTCTCATCTCTCAGAATCTATAACTCTCTCCATAAGTGTTATACATGATCTTTTATACTTTTGGAATAAACCAAGATATTAGTAATAAAGATAACCATGAATTGATCTAGATGCTATCTAAAAACTTTGTTCATATGGTCCATAAAACCTGTAGGAGCATTGGTAAGCCAAAATGCATTACCAAAAACTCATAGTGGCCATATCTCGTTCTGAAAGCTATCTTTACCACATTAGACTCCTTTACCTTCAACTGATAGTATCCTGACCTTAAATTAACTATGGAGAACACTCTAACCCCCTTAAGCTGATAAAAAAGATCATCAATATGTGATAACAGATATTTATTCTTGATAGTCACTTTGTTCAGTTGTCTATAATCTACAGACAACTATAAAGAACCATCCTTTTTCTTCATAAACAATACAAGTGCTACCCGAGGAGATACACTTGGGCTGATGAAGCCCTTATCAAGTAACTCTTGTAACTAAATCTTTAACTCTTTCAACTCTGTTGGAGACATTCTGTATTGAGCTACGGATATAAGAGTAGTGCTAGATAACACCTTTATGTTGAACTCGAGTTCTCATTTTAGAGGTAAACCAGGCAACACTTTAAGAAAGACATCTAAGAACTCTAACACTACAGGTATGTTACTAACATCTGTCTCCCTATTATGGATATCATAAACATGAGCTAAGAAAGCTTAACATGCTTTTCTTAACATACGTCTTGCTATCACCATTGAGATAACATTAGATAGAAAGTTTGTCCTCTCACCCATAACTATAATCTCAGCTCCATCATTATCCTTAAGTGTTAACCTTTTCAACTTGTAATCTACTATCGCCTGACTTGGACATCCAATCCATGCCTAATATCATATCAAACTCATCAAACAAAAATTTGATGAGATCAACTAGAAAATTGGTGTCCTTATACTATCAGTGGATCTTTCTTATAAATCTTATTTATTATGACATGTAGACCTAAAGGGTTGCTAACCATGATATCTAGGTCCATAAGTTCTAACTCTAGTCCTCAATCTTGTGCTCGTGATGTGCAAATATAGGAGTATGTAGACCCTAGATCAATTGAAGCAAAAATAGGAGAATTAAAGAGATAGAAAGTACTAGCTATAACATTTGACTCATCAGCCTCCTCTCATACCCTGATGGCATACTATCGAGTAGGGGCTCTATTGTAATGACCCAAAAATCTCAATTCTCATTAATAGTACTTCCTGGGAAGAATAGTGATTCTCGAAACCTGAGTCACACTAAGCATTTTGACGAGAAGTATTAATTACAAGAGAATTTTAAGCAAAGTTTAAAGCCAATCTGAATTCATTCAGATGGTTAAAAATGCTTATTAAGATTTTATGATAGTGTCTTGTGAATAGTGCCATAAGCAAAGCTGAATCGTAAAATAAATAAGTAGTTGCTCAAAATAATTCAAAAATATTACAACTTGATACTCAAATATTTTGAATAGTCTAATGGCTTTGGAATTAGAATTTTTTAAGTTTGGGAACTATTTTTACCTAATTTTCAGGATAGAAAATATGTTAATTTTTTGAGTTATTGTCAAAATTTTGGCTCAAGTTTTTGAGAGGATTTAGGGCTTAGATTTATGGAATTTTAGGGATAGCAATGGAGGAAAACTGATATTCCTATCGGTTATAATAATTTTTTGAAGCAAGAAAAAACATATTTTTGAAAAGTATAAAAAGGGAAAAACTATCTTCTTGCCCATATGCACAAAAACTTTCCTCCACTCCTCTCCACCTCTATTTCTACCATTCTCTCTCTCTTTCTCTTTGTGGTTTTGCCTTCTATAGAGGGACTCACCTTATGAGATTACACCAAAAATGATGAGCGTTTCGAGATAAGTCTATAGACACCAAAATTATTCGGAACGACGGAGTATTTTGGGAGAAAAATAAAGAAGAAAATCAAGGTGAATAGTAACTTCTCTCTCTTGGGTTTTCTTTTTTTCGCAAATTTTATTTTTCATAGGTTCTAGGGTGTTATAGAGCATATATGTAGGCTTAAAATATTTTTTCAACTTTTAGATTATTTTATATTAATTCGTATTCATAGGCAAAACGACAACTCAAGCCTCTTGAGGCAAGAAGGCTTAGGTCGACTTCGGGGGTTCTATACAACCTTGTTAGGTATATGCAATCACTTTAATTTGCTTAAAATTTGTATTTAATATGTAAATTGCTTTATGTACATATTAGAAATTAATGGTATTAAATGCATAAAAATGTAATAAATGTTATAATTGAAATGTATGATTAATGTAATGATAAATGCATGATATGAAATGGTTATAAGTGATGGAAATTACAAGGATGTTGGTTTTAAGCTTATAAATGCATTATGTGAGATAAAAATCAATTATGCCATGTTGTGTGTCATAAGCATAGAAATGCATGCGTATGGTCATTTTATGGTTACAACATGTATTATGGATGTAATAGGTACTAAAATGCAGTGAAATGACTTGATATACCAATATGTAATATTTCACCTACTTGAACTGTTAATCGCACTAATGTGCGTGCAGATGTTCTTCTCAATTAGAAGGTGTCATGTGTGCATGACTGTAATGTGTTTATATGCAAAAATGTATTTTTTTTATATACAATTGACATATATATGTTACAAATGCATGTTGAGGTTATTTATGACCATTTGGGTATTAATGTTAGAAAAATGCCAATAAATGATTGTTGAGTTGATATTCATGTTTTTATGTGACATATTGGTATGAGGTTATGTTTGATGCCATTACACCTCAAAAATGGATCTTATGGGTGTACTAGACATCAATAGGCCTACGTTAGCCAAGTGATGTGTTTAGGCCATGCTATGGTGCATTGAGGCCAATGATGATTTTAAGTTAATATAATAATATGAAAAGTGAAATTGGTTAATTTGACACATAATGACATGTTTAATAATGCCTATATAGTTAGACAACTTAGTTTGGATAGGTTAATTGATTAATTAGGATTATAGTGGCTGCTAGCATACTTTTGAGTATGAGACCTGTGGGTTATTGATTTACGTGTCGATGGGCATGAGAGCCTTTAGGCCTAAGTTTGATTATGCATATGAGGATGTGAGAGCCTTCGGGCCTCAGATTACTTGCCAAAGTGCATGAGAGCCTTCGGTCCTAAGATTTATGTACCTAAAGCATATGAGAGCCTTCAAGCCTAAGTGATACACATCTGCAGATGTAAGAGCCTTCAGGGCTAAGTTATACGCATCTATAGATGTAAGAGACTTTGGGCCTAAGTATGTATGCCTATAGGTATGAGTGCCTTCAGGCCTAAGTAATTCTATTATCAAGTCTTGGTTAGTTGTCTTATGGATATGTGCATTGGTTAAACAATTAAAATGGCTTAAAAACGCATAAATGAGATTATAGGTTAAATGGCATTAATATGTGATATGCGAACATAATGAGGCCTAATGACTCAAAACTAACCTTAAGGTGTCTAAAAGTGTTTATTATTATTTGTATGACTATTATTGGTGATTATATATGAATACGACTCAAAACATTAACATAGATAGTTATAATGTGCATATATGGACTTATTTGTGCATAATGGCATTTATGACTAAAAAATAGGTATGTCATTATTCTTTATGATATTTGAGTTCGGTATGGTAC
Source organism: Hura crepitans (assembly GCA_948208565.1). Taxonomy (NCBI): domain Eukaryota; kingdom Viridiplantae; phylum Streptophyta; class Magnoliopsida; order Malpighiales; family Euphorbiaceae; genus Hura; species Hura crepitans. The sequence goes on from CANXYI011497247.1 coordinate 6,902, forward strand.
TTTACAAGCTTTTATAACAATGGTATGATATATATTATGCCTTATGATCTATAAATGACTATTATATGATATTTGTTATTTTGGCATATTTGATACTTAAAGATCATGACTTTATATATGTAATGCATATTATAAATTAAATCATGGTTAATTGATGTTCACATTATGTGTTAGCATTTATGCTATCAAAATGCATTGTTTATGCTTGACATATGCATATTAGCATACAAGACACCAAATTCACATGTTTGATATATTAGCTGAATATGGCTTATGTTGTATATAAATAATGGAAAATGTATGTTTGTGATTTTAAACTCGAAATGGCTTATGTACATATATGACATGCTATAATTTACCTTTTTCCAAGTTAAAGTGATTACACCACTAAGCAAAAGCTTAGCGCAGTACATGTTTGTGATGCATAGGTAACAGGGCAATAGATTAGAGTCAAAGCTTCTACATAACAAGAGACACAAAGATAACCCCTGCATAGGTATTTTTGTAACTTTTGTAATAGTAGTTGTGATGTAAATGTAATGGTTATATAGTTAGTGTGTTCTTGTGATCCTAGAGGGATTGGGTCTAATCTACATTTTGTAGTGGATTTTTGTATCAAATATTTTAACTATGGATTTTACTTTCTATTTCTTACATGCTGTGTGATGATTATTGAGGTTGCATGTGAGATTGTTGATTGTGAAAAGCTTGAGGCTCGTTGTGTTATTGTTGTGATTTGGAAGGCTAAAAGGACCCATTTGAGTTAGAGATAGATGTATTAAGTTTATAGAAGTGTTTTTAAATAAGTAAAAATTTGGGAAGTGTCCTAGTACAGTCTTTATGCTGCTAAAATTTTGACACGATGACCTCCATGGTTACCTTAGTTTATGTGCCAAAAGGTTTTTAATATTTTATTTCATATCTGAGTCAAGAAATGTTTGCTTATATGAAAGTTTTAAATTTTAAGTGATTTGGGATAATGGAACTGGATATCATTTTGTGCGCATATGTCCCTCGTTCAAGTCCGAAGTACGGATTAGGCGTAGGGCACCACATCTATGATTAGCTCTAGACTCAGCTCTATCCCTCTGAGCTCTCTCTATCCTATCTCTTATATCACCTTGGTCTTCTCTCTGACCTTGAGGAAATGTGTAAATAGATCTTTAACTAGTATCAGCTCTATTAGGACAATCACATAGGAAGTGATTTAGTGATACACATATAAAACATACTCCTGGCTTACTCTTCTAACACTCGTACTTGTGTCACTTATTACAAGTCAGACAGTGAGGTGCCTAACCACCTCTAGCTATAGAAAATCGATGTGCTTACTGTTAGTGACTACTACCTAGTCTTACCCTTTAATCTAGTTCCCTGCGTTGTCTTCTAAGACTGACCATACTTTTGAAATTGCCATAATGCCCTATCTTAACCACCTTTAAATCTCTTGCATGGTTACTGTGTAAAGCTGGATGCTCCTAGACTAAAAGATTTCTTCTTTTGATAATGCTCTTGCTTCTCCTTTTGTATCTTCTTTGTTGATCAATAGACTGTAACCAACTGATTACAGTCTCCAATCTTCATAGGAACTACTTGAGACTTAATGTTAACATGCAATCCCTTCTCAAACTACTTGTACTTATTAGCTTTTATGCTATTGGTATCCTTAGGATAACGACTAAGCATAAAGAAGTGCTTCTCATACTCCCCTATAGATTTTTGCTCTTATTTGAGGTCCATAAATCTATCATCCAAATAGTCTTCAAATACGTACTTCTTATAGAATTCCTTTAGAAAGAAATCCCAAGTTAGCTCCTCTTCTATCTTATACTCAGTCAAATCATCCCACCATTTAGAGGCCTCTTCTTGTAGTAAGGAAGTAGTATATATCATTTTTTCTACAAGTGTACATCTCATTTGCTTTATTATCTTTTTGGTATGATCTAACCAATACTCAATGATTTCTAGATCAACTTCCCCTTTTCCTTTAAAATCTTTAACTCCCATTCTTTTAACTCTCTCTAGGTAAGTCTTTTAGAGAGCCAATGGAAGTTTTTACTATTGTAGAGCTGGTGGTAGAGCAGTTGTGATAGCCTATTGCAATAGCTACAACATCTCTTGTACAAATGCTGGTGGAGCCTAAGCTATTGATGACATCTGCCTCACTACAGTACTAGCCATTAAGGCCATTCTATCAGATTCTTACCCCACAGACATGGAAGCTTAATCTTTTTCCTCTTCATGAGGTGTACTTATCATAACTGTAGGCACAAGAATAATTAGTAAGCCTTACTATAATTAAATTATATTATGTAAAGACCTGACACCTATAGCACTCTTATACTACCTAAGAATGCCTAAATCCGAGCTTTGATACTAGTAAATATGACACCCTTTACCTAGTCCGATTATCGGTAGGTCGTTTGACATAATTAAGATATGTAACACATAACATGCTATTTGATCTCATAACGTAAATCTTATTTTACAAACATTTGATTAAGCACACTTAAATACCAAAAATGTGAACTTTCTCAAACTTAAGAATCCTCATGCCAAAATTTTAGTAGCATAACAACTACACTAAGCACTATCCTAAAATTTGAATAGTAACCTGTATTAAGAAAAACACTTCTATAAAATTTTCTCATTCAAACTCCAATTTTGTGATCCTTTTAATCACTCAAACTCAACATTTATCATCAAAAAAGTCTCAACCTAAGGAAGAGATGTTAAATATGCATTAAACAGTTTGAAATGGTTTAAAATTGGATTTACAAACCATACACAAGCTTAATTTACAAAACATTATAGTTTAGGGCCAAAACTAACTACATCTATACTAAGAGTGCATTTTATGTCTATACATCAGATAATCAAATTACATACATCAAAAAATACCGAAATGTTGGCCTTTTCTTATGTATCTAGATGTTTTGAGGCTTGGGCTCAATCGTTCTTCTAACTTAAACATCACAAATAAAATAATGCACTAAACATTTCACTCAGTGGTGAAATTAAAGTAAATCATGCATTAAACCATATTATTAGTAAATCTAGTCAATATCAATATTTATCACCATATGTATAGTACATGATGCATAAAATAATACATAACCATGCACGAGTTATGTAATGGCATAAAAATCATGTAACACACAATTAAACATAGATTATACCTTCGATATACACATTTAAGGATTTCATTCATAAAAAAGAGTTCAGTAAAAATCATTTCATATTATCATCATAAATCGATTCATAATATCATTGTTACTCATGCATATGACAAAAACACATGTCCTATAGATAATGGGAGTGGTTGGCTAATACAACCTCTATGAACTTGAAGGTCCATCTACCAGTGTAGATCCAAAGATCAAACCTAACATAATGGCCATTATGACATTTTTATACCCAAAGTTCATCTACTAATATGGATTTAAAGATTAAGCATATGTGGGTGTTTGGATCAGACTAAAAGTGGATCTATGGACCAAAACATCAAATATCACCGTAGTGCCTTAGCAGCTGCTACTATAACCCTAGTTGTCCAGTCAACCTATCCATCTAAGTTGTTTAGCATATGGGCTTATTTTAGTTACACTAATTTAAGTAGCTTAAAAATAACTTTTACTTATGTTAAGGTCAATAAATAATCATACTGGAAAACATAGCATAATTATCATTTTAATTATAATCATAAACATCATATTAATGCAACATCATATTCAAATTCTTACATATATATACATGTGGCCATACAAGCTTAAAATTGACATATCCAACTCAATTCCACCATATCATGATCATTATCAAAGAGTTAACCATGAATAACCTTTCATGCTTAAATTAAGCATTTTTACATTGAGTATGGTTCATTATGTGCATTTTAGCCATTAAGCTCATCTCATAAGCAAACTTCATTTCCTTATATTAGAAACCACAAAAGTTAACTTATACAACTTAAATTTTTATATATGATAGCATACAAATTCATACATACTTGCATTATGTGCTTTTTTTATATAATATAGTCACTCAAGCCACAAAATTAATATTATATACATAATATGCCATCTACCATAAATAGCATTTCTTTTGTTGCATTAAAACACATTACACATACTTAAAATCCATTAAGCGAATTTGGCTATAGGGCTTCTATACACCAAAAGGAAAATTTTCACTATTTCAATACATTTAACAAATTTTCAAACATTAATCCATTATATCATACATTTTACATATACAATAAATAAACATATTCAATTTTAGGTTCATTTGGGCCATTCGAGCAGCACCAAATCAAGTTCATTTTATAAAATCCCATACATACATCAGTTCTCCTAACTCAATGTAACAATATCATTCTAAACATAGAAGAATTCAAAAACATACACTTCATAAACACTATGTATTCCTTATATATATCAATTTAAGTAACAAATTACAAAATTTAACTAAATTTACTCATTAATTATATAAAACTACCTTGAGTTCATATTATGCAAAATTGAGGCATACATCATTTTTCATGAAATAAATCAATTTTACCCAAAACAATCACAATGTGACCCTGAAAATTGCTCACACCTTTATTTTTCCATTGTCGCACATTTTGTCTATTTTCTCAACTGCCTATCATAGATTTGATTTTAGAAAATCATATAAAATCATTCAATATCCAAAAATTACAAAAGACCACATTTTTTTGACTCTTGGGTGCAAAATAATTAGGGAAAAATGTCAATTTTTCAAAATTCTTACTCGATAAAAAAAAGGCACTATTCACCCAACCCAAAATCTTGTGATTTTCCTCCAATTTTCATTAAAAAATCTCTTAATTATACATCTAGAGGCCTTGGAAAAATAATTTTTATGATTGGATGGATGAATTTTGGCTTCAAATGTGAGGATTAAAGAAGAAAAATGGAGAAAATCTCCCCTTCCACGTTGATGGATTTTGGATAGAGAGGGTTGAGGGAGTGTTTTGCAATTTTGACTAAAAAGTCAAAATATTCATCCTATTTATAGTTTTTTAAAAATTATTTTTTAATGCATTAATAAAAAATTTCTCGCCCATTTTAACTCCTTTTTCTCTCATTCCACTTCTTAACATTAATTTAATTATGTCTCTACATGCTCTAAAAATTAGAGCTCAAAATTTGAAAGAAACTAAATTAAAATGCCATTTTTATGCGTCCTAAATTTTAATTAAATTACTTCCAACCCTCTAAACATTCTGATTCTAGTGCCATTAAACATATTGGAATTTTTGAGTATAAGGTCTTATAAGTTTCAGAATTTTCTGAGCAACTTGAAAAATTATTTATGGTTCAACTTTACCTTGATCATTATTTATAAGACACTATCGTAATAACTTTCTTAGCATTTTTAACTAATCAAATAAATTCTTATTGATTTCAAACTTTACCAAAAAATTATTTATGACTATTACTTTTATCTAGTAACTTTAGTTCACCCCGAGTCTCAAGAGCACTATTCATCTCAAGAAAGTACTACTTAAAAAAATTGGGATTTTCGAGTTGTTATAGGTGTTGAGGAAAAAACATGCAATATGTGTGGGATTTTAAGGTCCATTTGTGATATTAAAAATGTTGGATTGTTTTGTAGAAATAGATAGTTGATGGATTTTAAGCATAAGGATATGTTTTAATGTTTTGGGATGTTTATGCGAGTAGTGGCCATAACTTTTAATGTCATTAATTCCAAATTTTGAGTTTAGGTATAACGAAATATGCCTATGAATGTGTTTGTTGTGATTTAAGTGCATGTATATTCATGAGTTGCATAATGTATAAAATCATGGTTGTGATGTTAGCTAGCTTTATAAAATTTAAGAATGTTATGTCATTGTGTGTATTTTAGAAATTTGCATGTTTATGGGATAATGCATATATAAAGTGTATTATTTAGTTTGACCAAATGGCCTTAAACATTTCTTTATATCTTGGATGTTATTTGAGTTCTATAAGCATAATAACCATATACGAGAAAATTTATGCAAAATGTGTATAATATTAGAATATATGGATAATTATAATGATTATGTATATATAACATAATTGATTTAGTCATAAAATGAATATTAATTAAAATGCTTATGCTTTAAAACAACCTAGGTTAGATAGGTTGATTAATCAACTGAGAAAATAGAGCAACTGCTACATACTTTTAGGTGCATTATCTTGGGTGTCTTCAAGTGCAACTATCTTATATGCCTTTAGGTACAATTATATTAGCTCTCTTTAGGTACAACTATCTTAGGTGCCTGCAAGTGCATATATCATAGGTGCCTTTGGGTATATTATCTTAGGCCTTTAGGCATTATGAAGTCCTATTATCTAGTTTTGTTTGTTATCTTATAAGTATAGGCAAGTAATTTTAATTAAATATTGGTAAAGGCTTAAATCTTCTTTTACATACATTAGATTTTTTTTTAATACTCTTGCATGATATTTATTTTAAAATGTTAATTTAGATTGTAATGACATGTAAGATGTAATTTTTAAGCCGTGTTAATGTTATTACAATATATGTTTTTATCTTATTACCATTATCATAAAGATGTAAATTTTTGTGTGTATAGCACTATTGCATGACATTAAACATATATTATGTTAGATTGACCATTAAGCAAAAGCATATCACTTCATGTTTATTTTTGTGATGCTTAGGTTAAAAGAACACAGGTTAGAGTCAAAGCCTTGGTACCACAAAAAATCAAGAGTCTACCATTGTTGGGGTGTTCTACTTTTCTTTTGTTTAATTTGTGGTGATGTAATTAGTAAGATACCACTCTTAAGTATATTGAGGGATTAGGCCTAATATGTAATTATGTTTTGTAAAACTTATTTAACAAATCTTTTACATTTATTTTCTTCTTTCTTTTCTTTAAAAGCTTTTATGAGATTACATGACTTATGTTAAGTTGTATTACTTTTTAATGTTTTGTTCGAGTGTTAGATGGACCCAAGAGTTTTTAGAATGTGTCGAGAATCTATAAAAGTGATTATTTTGATAGGTCCCCATTTACTATAGTGTCTTGGTATAGTAATTATGATATTAGATTTTCAACTTAGGGACCCCAATAGTATACCCAAAAAATGGTTTTTGATATTTAATGTTTTCATCACACAAAACATGTAAAGTATGTCTGAAGAAGATGAAATGTTTTTAATTAATTTTTAGATTTTCATATAATATAGTTTGAATATCGATTGTGTGTCACTCCTTATTTGGGTCTAGTGTACGGAATGGGTAAGGGTGTCACAATCATAGCCATTAGATTGCCACATGGCCAAATCATGGCCATTGATGAATACTATATAAAAAAGGTTTCATGTGGTCCAACCATATGAGATCAAACCTACTTCGTTACCATTTTCCCCTCTATGGCCGATGTCACCCTCCTTCCTCTCCCTTTGATTTTTCTTCTTTAACTAAACCATGAAGTACACTTTAAATGTTAAATTTATGATATAAAATTCATCTTTTTCACTTTTAGAGCTTTGATTCAATGTCAATCGAGCAAAAAGTGGTGTAATGTGATAGAAAATAGAAAGAGAAAGTTTAGGGCTTCTAACCTCTAAATTGGTATGTTTAGTAATTTGAAGATTTGATAATTTACTTAGCAATTAGGATGTGTAATTAAATGATTCTACCATTAACTTAAAGTTTAAAGGTTATAGGAATTTTCTAAGAATTTTTCTAATAAAAAACCTATTATGTTTTAGTGTATTTTAGAGACAAGCAAAGTAAAAAGAAAGTATAAATCTGGAAGGCTAAATTTGGGGGCTAAAAAGACTATTAGTAAGTGTA
>CANXYI011497402.1:0-11538 GCA_948208565.1 Hura crepitans
TATTTTAAAATGTTTAAAATTAAATGAACATGAAAATGTGATTTAATTATTTTAATGGGATTAATTAAAATTAAATTGCATGATCAATGTGATTGATTTTTCATGTTTAACAAGAAAATGCGATTGATTAAAAGAATGAACTAAGGCTAGTTTTATAAGTGTTACAATTCTAGAAATCAATCGTAATCTACATTTTCAATATTTAATGCATGTGATACTTTAGATATGGACTTAAAACCATATCTAATGACTAGTTATGGGTGGATGTTTGGCATGATGACTAGTTATGGGCTTAAAACCAATATGATTGATCTGTATAAGGTTAAAATAGGAAAAAGAAATGCAAGGAGCAAAATGAAGAAGAAGGCCCACCAATGAGGTCCAAGAAGAAATAGTTAGAAGTATTCTTTATATCTTTTTAGGTTTGTAATTCATGCATACTACCTAGGGTTTAGCTTAATTGGTTTCCTTGGTTTGGGAAATCAATGTAGTAAAAACCCATAACTAGGTCATATATATTTAATGTGACTAAATAAGAATGCATGATTTAATACAATTAAATATGCATAAGCATGCTAAAGCATGCACCAACCATGAATGATGAGACTTAATTGGAAAAAATCCCTTAATAATATAAAACTTGTAAGCCTTCCATTAATATGAGTTAAACTAGAGTTCTCTTTAGTATTGGGTTATTGAGTATACTTAAGCCTATGCTATATTAGGTACATTTAAATCATGTTAACTGGTCCATCTTGGCATGGTTATTAGTTTGTTGAGCATACTCAAGGCTAATAATCATGAGGCAAGATTAGGGAGAATATGTATGTGATACATATGCATCAAGTGTTAATGACCTAATGATCAGTAGTTGCATATGATGCAATTGGCATATGATGCCTACCATTTAGTTAACGGTTGGACTTGTTGAGCATACTTAAGGCTTTGACATTAACCAAAATAGATTCTGACCTGCTAGGAAAGCTTCCAGTGGGCTTTCTTGATTAATTAGTGAGGGCTATTGAATCACAATAAAATAACTAGAATAATGCATGATTTTTAAAGACCTTAAAATTATTGCATACATATATATGATCATACTCTAACATGATTTAATTTTTCACATGCAGCATCATCACCATAATGTCTTGTGATCCATACTTAAGGCCAATAAGCTTATTAGGTCTAATTATATAGATTGGCTTAAAAAACCTAAAATTGTTTTGAGGAGTGAAAAGCTAAACCATATAATTGAGAAACTAGTACCCACCACCCTCGCTGATGATTCTTTTATAAACGTGCAGTAGGCATATCTAAAGCACATAGAGGACATGGATATTGCTTCATGTATTATGCTAGCATCTATGTCCCTTTGGCTATGGAAACAACATGAGCATAAGGATGGTTTAACTATTTTGCTATATCTCAAAGAGTTGTTTAAGGAGCAGAGTAGGACTAAGAGATATGAGATCACAAAGGCCTTATTCAAGCGTAGAATGGTTGAGGAAACTTTAGCTATCTAGCATGGGGTAAAGATGAACAGGTATATATAGTGATTAGTGGCTCTAGGATTTATGATGGATACAAATTTAAGTATAAACTTAATTCTACAAAGTTTGCTTGATAGTTATACAAGTTTCATGCTTAACTATCAGATGAACAAGAATTCATCCATTATCCCAGAGCTAATCAACATGCTCAAAACAGCTAAGGGTGCTATTAAGAAATAGAATTGCAAGGAATTTATGGTTGTAAATTTATCTTTTTCTCAGGATAAGAAGAAAAATAAGAAGAATAAGATAAAGACAACTGGTACCTAAGGTGGGATTGGCAAGACGAAGGGAAAATAAACTATTATTGCTCCTTCAGCTGCTGGAAAGAAGACTATCACAAAAGGTACATGCTTCCATTATAGAATAACTAGGCATTAGAGGTGCAATTACAAGGCCCATTTAGAGTCTTATTAGAAGGAGAAGGAGTTGCTTCAATTTTAGGTATTAATATGAATGAAATTAATAATAATACTGCTATTGATAACCAAACATGGGTATTTGATATCGAATGTGTTTCTCACTTAGTTTTTTCTATGTAGGGACTAAAGAGCAGTAGGAAGGTGGAAAAGAGAGATGTGGACCTATGCATAACAAATGGAGAAAGGGTTGTTGCATTAGCTATAGGGACATATCATATTTCTTTGCCTTTTGGCCTTTTATTAATTTTAAATAATTGTTATCATGTTCCTCATTATCTAGAAAAATTATATCAATTTCTTATCTTGTTGAACAAGGTTTTGATGTTTCCATTAATAAGAACTAGGATTGTTCTATTTACTTAAATAATATCTTTTATTATTCAGGTATAATATAAAATGGAATTTATGTTTTGGATAAAGGGAAGGAAATTTGTAATGTTAATACCAAAAGACTCAAGTCAGATAATCTAAAGACATTTTATTTATGGCATTGTCATCTTAGCCATATAAATTAAACATGTATGACTAAGTTGCACAAGGATGGTAGCTCAAGATCATTTGATTATGAATTATATGATACATGCGAATCTTATTTATTAGGAAAGATGACAAAGTCACCTTTTACTAAAAAGGGTGAGCGTGTTAATGAGTTATTGGAACTCATACATACAGATGTTGTGTGTAACAATCCAAAAATCTCGACTTTATGAATAGTACTTTCCCAATATGAATAGTGTTCTTGAGACCCAGGTGCACCGAAGCTACTAGATGAAAGTTTTAGTCATAAAATAATTTTGGGCAAAGTTTGAAATCAATTGAAAGTCATTTAATTGGTTAAAAACACAAAAAAAGTTTTGACGATAATATCTTGTGAATAGTGACTAAGGCAAAGCTGAACCATAAAATATTTTCAAAGTTGCTCAAAAAATTACAGGACTTATATGACCTGATACTCAAAATTCTAATTAGTCTAATGGCACTAGAATTAGAATTTTTGAAGGTTGAAAAGTATTTTAATTGAATATCAGGAAACATAAAAATGGTATTTTAATTCGACTTCTTTCATTTTTCAAGCTCCAATTTTTAGAGTGTTGTGGGGTCTTAATTAATTTAATTTTTCATAGTCAAATGGGATTAATAAGACCTAAAAATGGAGAATAAAAATTGGGAGGAAATTCATTTAAAATGAATTTTTAAGAAAACTATAAATAGCTAAATGAAAAGTTAAAATAACAAAACAACTCACTCATCTCCTCTCCCACTCTAAGCTGTCAGTCACTAAGGAGGATTTGCCTCCATTGTTGGCCATCACAGCTCCTCTAATCCTCTATTTCTCTCAATTGATAGAAAATATTTTGTCCCTACAGCCTATAGATGCAATTTTAAGTAGAAATCTCGAAAGAAACCGAAAGATTTTTCTCAAAATTAAGTTGGGTAAATAATGCCACTTTTTTGTTTGGGTGAGAATTTTTGAGAACCAATATTTTCCCTTAACATAGAGGTGCCCAAGAGTCATTTAATATGGTCACTTGTAATTTTTGGTGATCGTATGAATTTATATAAATTTTTCTAAACCGAATCTGCAATGGCCAACTACCCAATCGAAAAAGGTTCACGAAAATAAAGGCTTATTTGAGCCTTGTGGAGTATTTTGGACATGCTAAATATTTGTAATCAATTTAACTAGTGCATTTATTATATGCCTTAACTTATACTTGTTGTATGTAAATGTGTTCATTTATAGATAAGTGAGAATTAATTTTGTGTATGGATAATTAACATGTAAATTATGATTAAGGGATAAAATAGGATATGAATGTATGTTGAATGAGAGAATGAATAATCTTAGTTTGTGTAAGGATATAATGGCTGAATGGCCTTGTGAGTGAAAATGTGTGTGTATGTTGTAATGAATGCATGTAATTTACCATATAATGACATTTAATGTTGGATTGTAATTTATGAACCATGAGATATGATGGAGTAGCATGAAATTACACCAAATATATATGTGTATGAGCATATGGCTTATGGCCATTTGGATATGTACATGGATATATGTCATGAAACGCACATAAATAAGCATACTTTAATGACTTATGAATGTTTTTGTACATGTAAAGAATGAAGTGATGCAGGAAGACTAGTATTTGCATGTATGAGATGACAAAGTTGTGAACATATCGTTTATGCATAAAATGCATATAATTGAGTATCATATAAGTTGTATGTTAAAATTTTACAAATTTTTAGCATGAAGAGAAGAAGTAAATGAGTGATATGTGTAGTATAAAGTGGAAAACATAAATTTTTGTTGATATGATTTTACGCCAAATGGATTAACTAATTTGGGTACGAATGTGGCTTGGTAAAAATGTTGAAAATGTGACTCAGAACATGGTTTGAATGTGAATGTGTGCTTATGTAAAGGCCGAATGGGTTATTGGCATTCTAATACTTAAATAGGCTCAAATGTGAATATAGAATTTATGATATGTAATCATAAGCTAAAAATAAGTTATTGGATGTTAAAATTGAGTTTATAGCTTAAAATAAGGATGTATAACTTATTTGAGTGATAAATACATATGCACTAGTGCTTGATCACCAAAGAAGGGGAAATAACACAATATTTTCGGTTTACCAAATTTGTGATGATGCAAATGTTAAAATGAGTTAGTTAAAATTAATTATGATGGTCGTATAAATAAAACATGAAAATAGCCCATATGAGTAACAACCTGGATATGGATAGGTTGATCAATCAAGTAAGGATAGATAGCAGTTACTAAGACACTTTAGTGCTTAATGTTAGTTACGGGTCCACTTATAGTCTGACCCAAAAACATATACTTGATGATCTTTAGTTTTTACATGGGTGCAGCTACTATTCAGGTCCTATGAGACCACTGCACATGTTTACATGGGTACAACCATCATTTAAGTCCAATAGGGATCACTGTACATCTACGCTGGCGTAGCAGCCGTTCAGGTCCAAAATGTGGGCTACTACACATGATGATCCCATTATTTGTAGGTTTTGTGTTCTCATTAATATAGGCATTATAAAAAAAATCTCCATAACATAACAAAAGTATAAATGGTCTCTTATATAGACTATTCAATTTATGGCATGTGAATGATGAATGTCATTAAGAATGCATTATTTGTATTATATAAGACCATAGATAACATGTATGAATGGCATGTAGTATATTATATAACAATGTACCTTATGTGTAGTTAATTTCCTTATGATAGATGATGAATGTACATAAGATGAATGATGTTATGTTTATCATAGCTATGATTAGTTTAATCATGCATAATCAATAAAATATGTGTAATTATGGCATTTTACAAAAGTTATTTTGATTACACCACTAAGCAATTCGCTTAGCACCTCATTTTGTTTGCGATGTATAGGTAAGAAAGATGATTGAGCCCAAGCCTTAGGACATCTAGACAAGTAAGTGAAGACCATATTTTTGGTATATATTGCTATTGTAATTAAATTATGGGATGTACAAACATTAGAAGTGCACTCTTATGTTGGATGTACTTAGTCTTGTGTCTAAACCATAACATGTTATAATTGTAATTTGTCAATTGTTTTATAATCGTATTTTAAAATGTTTTAAATTGTTGTATGCCTAATTGTTGTCTTTTTCTAAGGTTGAGACTGTATTGATATTAATGATGATTTAGAGTGATTAGAAAGATCATAAAGATGTGGAAATGAATGTGAAATATTATAGAAGTGTTTTTCTTGATTACATGTTACCATTCAAAATTTAGGATAGTGCCCAGTACAATCGTTATGCAGCCAAAATTTTAGCACAAGGATTCTTAATTTTTGAATATGTAACTTGATTTTGAAAAGTTTTTGAAAACTCATATTTTTATGTGTTAGTCAAGTATGGTAAGATGTTTAAAAATGACATTGAATAAGTAGAGATCAGATAGCATGTTATATGCACACACCTTAGTTGGGTACGATGACCGTACTAGGTAAGAGGTGTAAAAAGGTATTTTAGGCTTCAATTTTTAGTATAGATATAACACCTCTCTCCATATAAGTAGTGCCTTTAGACTTTCAGTTCAAATACTATAATAGCCAACTCTAGGTCATGTGTTAGGTAATTCCGTTCATGTGGTTTTAGTTACCTTGAAGTATAGGCTACCACTTTCCTATCTTGTATCAAAACACATCTCAGTCCATTGTGTGATGCATCATTATAGATCACAAAGTATTTTCCTTGCTCAAGTTAAGTGAGAATAGAAGCTTCAATTAACATTACTTTCAGCTTGTCAAAGCTGGCCTAGCACTTATCATCCCACACAAATTTCATGTCCTTCTATAAAAAGTAGGTTAATGGAGTTGCAATCATTGAGAAGCCTTTTAAAAACCTTATGTAGTACCCAACCAAACCCAGAAAGCTTTGAATTTTAATTATATTCCTAAGAGGCTTTTATTCCAATACAGCCTTAACTTTACTCAGATCGACACAAATACCTTTGGCTAATGCAATGTGGCCTAAAAAGGCTACCTCATTCAGCCAAAAATCACACTTACTCAATTTAGCATACAGTTGTTTCTCTCTCAGAGTCTGTAACACAATCTTCAAGTATTGTTCGTGTTCTTCTCTGTTCTTAGGATATACCAAAATGTCGTTAATAAAGACTATGACAAACTAGTCTAAGTAGGGCTTGAAAATTCTATTTATGAGGTCCGTCTGGGGCATTAATGAGTCCAAATGGCATCACTAAGAACTCATAATGCCCACATCTAGTGTGAAAAGCAGTCTTTGTTCTTAACTGTCACCTTGTTCAATTGTCTATAGTCAATACACAATTGAAGTGACCCATTTTTCTTTTTCACATTGAGCACTGGTGCTCCCTACAGAGAAGTACTGGGCCCGATGAAGCCTTTATCTAACAATTCTTACAACTGCACCTTTAGCTTCTTTAATTCTACTAGTGCCATCCGATATAGAGTAATGGATACTAAAGTAATACTAGGATATACTTCGATCTCAAAGTCAAGTTCTTGTTGCGGTGGTAATCATGGTATCTTATTTGGAAGTACAATTAGATATTATGACACCATTGGTATCTGACTGAGGGTTGGTTTTGCATTACTTATGTCAATCACATAAGCTATATAAGCCTCACATCCTTTCTAGATTAGTAATCTCACTATCATCATTGAGATGATATTAGGCAAGGAACTCTACTCCCTAACTACTATCACCTCACATCCCTTAGCTATCTTAAGGGTAAGCCTCTTTTATTTGCAATCAACTACTACTCATTGTTCAAACAACCGGTCTATACCTAGAATGACATCAAATTCATTGAAGGGAAGTTCAATAAGATTAGCTGAGAATACTTGGTCATGGACTACTAGAGGACAATCTTTGTATATTCTATTTACTACCACATTTTGCCCAATGGGATTGCTAACTAGGATATCTATGTCCATAGGTTCAGGTTCTAAACCCCTATCTTATGCTCATGTGGTGTAAATATATGAATGAGTAGATCTTGGGTTTATTAATGCTAAAACAAAAAGCATTAAATAAAGAGAGTACTAGTGATCACATCAGGAGCCTCAGCTTCCTTTCGAGCCCATATAGCATACTAGCAAGCTGGTGCTCAACCCTTTGATCTTGTCCTCTAACTCATGCTTGGCTTGTCGTTCTTACTTTCATTCTAGCCTCTACTGGGTGCTAGAGATGAGGCCTAGAATTAAATGGCATTAGCTTGCCTCTTAGGGAAATCCCTCTGATAGTGATCTTTAGATCCACAGACAAAACACTCTCCCTATGTAGTATGCCAACATAGTCTATAGTGTTTCTTATTGCATATCACACATACTAGAAGTACACTTTTTGTTGTAGATATTAGAGTGCTAGCAGCCTACTGTGGAGGTTAAGGCTTAGATTGAGGTGTCTGCTCTAACCTCTAAGTTTGGCTCTACCTCTAAGATAGTTGTGTGGCTTGAGTGCCCTTCTTCCTCTTACCCACATTAGGTACTGAGCTAGTTTGTCCTGTAGTTAAAGGCCTCTTTTTTTGGAAAATTTCCCTCTTTTCTTTCACCATTTCCTCTATCTCATAGGTTGTTGACACCAAAAAAGAGAATTCTCAAATATTTATGGCAGCTATCTACATCCTCAACTTCACATTGAGGCCTTTTTCAAACCTCTTATAGTGCTCCTCAATAGGCACAAACTCTTCTGCATATCTGCTCAATCGAGCAAAGTCATTCTCATACTAAGACATCTATTTATACCCTTACTTCAAGTCTAAAAACTCCTGTCACTTTTTGTCGAGGCAGGTCTCTAATATATGTCTCTTTCAGAACTCTTGAAGGAAGAAATCCTAGGTAAGGTTTACTGCAACCTTCCTTTTTCGGGTGGTATCCCACTAATAAAAAGCTTCTTCCTAAAGAAGGGAGATGGTACATTTTAGATTTTCTTCTGGGGTACACTCTAGCTACTCTAAAATCCTAATCGTATGCTTTAACTAATACTCAGCCCTAGCAGCGTCATCCTCAACTAGTCCTACAAAGTTTAGAGCCCCCATCTTTTTCACCCTTTTTAAGTACATCTTCTATAATGTTGCAGGCTATGGGGGTTGTGCTAGGGTTGGTGGTGGCAATGGTGCTATTGCTGTAGTGGTATGCCTAAGTAAATCCATAATATGTTGCAGTAACATGCTTGTACCTAATGTGCTGCATCACTGGGCATTAGGGTGGCTGGACTCGCCTTAGGTCCATGTATCATTGTCAGTGCATGGCTTGCCACTTCTTCACCCACTTTTAGTGGGTTTTACTCACTCATTATGGCTTACTACAAAAGAATAGGTAATTAGCCTCATACAATGTAGCTTAACTTGACACAAAACCCGAAACTATGGCACTCATGCATACTATGCCTAGAATTGCCTAAACCTGCTCTGATACCACCTAATGTAACACCTCTTACCTGATCCCTAACTGGACTAGATAAGAGATGCTACATTTCTGAAGGTTACCCATCTAAACCTACCCCACGTGTCATTCCTTTAACTTTTATGGACCCAACACTCTAATTATGAATCTCGAGTTCTTTTGTGATTGATTAGTTTTAACATAAATTTCAACAGTATAATGGCTGTCTAGGGAAAAAAAATCAAAATTTTTAACCTATAGAAATGTACTTCTATGATTAATCTCAATCATCTCGCATCTCCTGGACCATTTTGGTCCCTTAAATACTCATCTCAATATCAACCAATCATATTTATGCACACAAGGGTCTTAGATCCATATATCAATAAACATCAAACATGCATAATATATCAACACATACGTATCACACATGTTTTCTCATTTATAGACCAACATATGGCAACACATAATATTTAACTATTTACATGATCAGGCCCCAACCCTATACATACATAAGTGGCCTCTACTTTGAAGACTCAAAAAGAACATAAAAAAGATACCCTAAAAGATCGAATTGCTACACGGCAAGTTTTGAGGCTAGACTACACTTTACTAGCTTCTACCTGTGCATCAGAACATTGATATGCTAAGTATATGCTTAGTGGTGAATTTAAAGTAATATAAATTGCATAATGCACATGTGCAACACATGTAATGCAACTCTTTTCCAATTACACATATTCAGTACATATAATCTTAGTTACATGTGAATTAACTCATTTGAAATCTAGTCTAATAATGTCTTATTACTCCAATTAATTACACGTTATGTTATATATGTTCTTTGTTTTAATTAAGAGTGCATGATTGTCTGTCAATTTATGTCTTTATGCCTTTTTATTCTATTTAGGCTCATACTGGAGAGACTACACTTTAAGACACTAGATAACGAGATCCAAGTTGTGTAGTAACCCATATTTTAGACCTCAATAGTTGCACCTACCTATCTCCACCCAATATTAAGGATCAGTTCTTGAGAACCTCCTAAATCAAAATGGCAAGGATCAGTCCTGGTAGACCTCCCAACAATACGGATAGTAGGGATCAGCCCTAAAAGACCTCTTAAATACCAATCATACTCAAGTGGATAGCAAAGATTAGCATAATGGGACCTCCAAATCCATAAAATACAGGTAAGTAGGGATCAATTCGTGCAGAACTCCCAATACCCGAGATGGTCGGAGTTAGTTCATGTAGACTTCCCTAACAACCCTGAATAGCTAAGATTAGTTAATGCTAACCTCCCAATACCCAAGTGTGTAGTGCTTTCTAGCAGAACCTCAGTAGCTACACTTACCACATCATACACATAGGTAATGGCCCGCATAGACCAAAATCCTTAGTAGCTGCTAATTCTCTAGTTGACCGGTTAGCCCATCTAGTGGGTATCTAACTGATATGGGCTAACTCTAGTAACTATGTTACATTCCCAGTTATAGATCTTTTAACGTATGCTTATTTTAGTCACTTATTAATATGTTAATTACATGCATTCTTTCCATTATTATGTGACCGTTATTTACAACACATTATGACCATAGTAGTACCAAGCTCCTAGTCCATTTTCATAGTCTCCTAATCCTACAAATTCATGCTAGGTTACATTGAGTTCACTTACATAAAATCACTGTTTCAATACCATTACCACTTAACATTCCATTTAAGCATATTACACTAATTAATTTTCTCAATTACATAATTACCAACATAACTTATGTTCATTGCCATTAAGCTTTATCTCATATACATATGCATATCCACCTCATACTTATGGCACACCTCACGGCCATACCATGTTTAAACACTTCCAATTCATTTCTTACCAACTTTATATCACAAACATACTTTGTACTTACTTTTAGCCTAATTACATTACATTTCCATATTGATTACACATGCACACACACACACCATCACATGCCTTTTTCATGCAATCTCCACACATTCAAGCATTACATAGTTCACTTATCACACTTAAATTTTCATCCCATGTAATTACACACACATATATACATCATGCCATTTTTATACACATTTACACATGCACACATGAATATTAACACCTTTAACAACTTATATTACATTAAATTCACATACTTAAGGTGTCAAAATCTTCTATTCCACCTCTTTAAGACTTGCTTGGCTTCACTCTTTCAATATTCTTCTCTTTCCCTATAAACATACACCATTTAGGGTTTTAAAAAATTCTAAAAATTCGACATAACTCCAAATCAAAAGCTAATTATCTGGCTAATCCTGGCTCACTGAAAACTACCTAAACCTATCATAAAAATTGAGAAAGAAGCATTTCTACTCACTTTGGGCACTATTCACTAAGTGCTCATATCTCTCGAATTAGGCACTTGCTTCGGATTCTATTAATAGGAATAGCTTCAGGAGACTGTGGAGGTGAGGATTGATATAAAATTTAGTGTATTTGTCCTTGAATTGAGGAAGAAAATGAAGAAAAAAGAGAGGGAGGAGAAAGACTAAGTGGCTTTGGCTTGAAAAAGAAGAAGGCAGGTGAAGGGTGGTTTAACATGGGGCACCCCCACATGTGTCCCACCTTTTA
>CANXYI011497414.1:0-14688 GCA_948208565.1 Hura crepitans
ATGCTAGGATGAAAACTATGGCATTTGTGAGTGGAAACCACCATGAATTATAGCTTCTATACTTGTACTTGAGAGCTACCATGAGGGAGTTCTAGGGGTGATGCTTTGTAGCTTATGAAAATGTGGCTTAAAATTAGGTGTATGTGAGTATAATTGTGTCCATGGCATATAAATGTGTATAAATATTGATGTATGGTGGAATGGAGAAGGAAATGTGCATAATTTTCTGAGATAATTCAAGAGCATAAAATGGTAACGCTTGTAATGTAGCTCATAGAAGTGTGTAGTACATGCATCATATTGGCTATGGAATTGGCTTATAATGACTATGAAATTGAATAATACATATAACATACTGATAAACAAAATATACGTTGAGAATGTGACTTTGAAATGGCTAAAAAGGTTGAACTAAAACATGTAGCTATGACCTAAAACAAATACTTAAAAAGTGGCTTAAAACATGCTATGTAATTGAACATTTATTTATGGCTTTGGAGCTAAATTTGAAACATAAGTAAGAATGGCAATTCTTCCTATTGGTTGGCCTTGGAATTGGCCTAATAAGTTTGGCTTTGAGCTTATGAATGAGGTTAATAAGACATTAAAAACTGTGTTAAATTTGAACTTAAAATAGTCCCAGAATTGTATGTTGAAAAGTGGTCGAAATGACCTGTAACTATCTAGTTGACCATTACCTGAACCAAAAATGTCACTGGATAGAAAGTGTTAACTTCTTGAGTATTAATGCCATGATAAATCATAACATACTAAACCTTGAATTTTGGTAATAGTAGAATTAAATATTAATTTGGGATTTTACCTAGTAGAGCTAAAATGTGGCTATACTAAATTGGCTGAAAAAATAAATGATGAGATAAAATTTATAACTATCTGTTATTAGACCATAAATATTATAAGAACATTTTTGGTTAATAAATGAACTTAAAATGAGCTACTTGGCCCATTTGTTAAACACCCAGTAGATGGGTTGACCGATTAACTTAGGGTTTTGCAGTTGCTAATTGTCTGATGTTTAGGCAGTAACTTTATTGGTGGCTAGAGCGGTCTACGAGCTGATCTCCATTATGTCACCTAGATGTTGATGATATTTATTTATGGCTAGAGAGGCCTATGGGCTAATCTCTATTTTGTCACATTCCTGATGATATTTATTTATGGCTGGGGAAGCCTATGGGCTAATCTCCATTATGTCACATAGCTACTATTTACTTATGTTTGGAGAGGTTACGGGCTGATGTCCATTATGGCACACATGCTGGTGCAGCAGCGTAGGTCTAGAATGGGGACCACTACACTAGTTTATTTTCCCTTTAGATCTAGTATTTTTAAGTGTCATCTTCCTAGTTGGGCCAGTGAATTAAATTAAATAAATAATCAGATTAATGATGGAAATAAGAATTAAGCATAATTGGATACCTTTTACTGAGTAACTAATAAAATACAGGCTAAGGGGTATTTTGGTCATTTTACACATATGTTGTTAAATAAATTGATTAATGTAAAGTATGCATGCTATGAGTCATAATAACTACTGTAGATAATTTATGTTTATTAAAAAGGTTATTTCATGACATATAAATGCCCTAGGGGTATTTTAGTAACTTGGCACCTTGTTATGTAAATTGAATCAAATAATAAGATAAACTCAGTTATTAGACTGCACAGGTATGAAAAGACATAATGTCATGATTTAAATGCTTTAAGTTCACCACTGAGTATCTTGTATACTCAACATACCTATTTTGGTGCACAGGTACTCAAAAGAAGAATTCTGCCTCATGAATCATGCTAATGAGAGTTCAGAGGATAACTAAAAAGGAATAAGAAGTAAATGTTGTACAATTTTGATATCCATGTACTTAGGTGGGAATTAGGTAGAAACCATGTATTTAAGCTCTGTTTATGTACTGTATGTAAGTAAGCATAAATTATGAATGTAAATAAAATAATCCTATATGTTTCTTTGTGAATGTATGTATAGAAATGATGCTTGTTGATGTCGTGAGCCAAAGGCTCTATATATATGTATGTGTTTAGCTATAGCCTGAGGCCTATGATTGCTATGTGATAGTATATGAGGTTGATAATGTGATATTTGGGGGACCAGAAGCGTCCAGGAGATATGATAAATAATATTGAAGTGTTTACAGGTGCAGATTAATTTTAGGATAATGGCTCGAGCAGCTGCTGTGCTGCTGAGTTTTTAAATGGTACTAGATTGTGTTAGATTCTCTCTGTAATGGCTGAACCATAATGATACTAACCTAAATGGACTATAGGAACTGACTAGAATGATTTTAGATTCAGATAAAATTGTCTAGTGTGGCATAAGTAAAAGTTAAATGAATGATCATGGAGGAAATTTCAGGATGGGTGACCTAGTGGGAAGTACACTGCTTATTGGGTTTCTTCAGGAATCTAATAGGGGGTGTCACACTCCCTATAGAGATACACTTAGTCTAATAAAGACCTTGTCTAATAACTCCTACAATTATAGTTTTAACTCCTTTAGCTTTATAGGATCCACCCTATAAGGAGTTATAAACATTGTTGTTGTGCCTAGCAAAACCTCAATCCCAAATTCAACCTCCTGTTCTAGTGGAATATCGGGTAAATCTTTTAGAAATCATCCTCAAACTTTGCTACCATTAGTATCTTACTTGCCTCTGATTCCACCCTTTTAGTGTCAATCATATGGGCTAAGTATACTTGACAACCATTCCTTATCAATCTTCTAGCTATGACTACTGATATCATATTAGACATAAAGTCTGATCTTTCTCACTCAACTATCACTTTTGTTACATCATTAGCCTTAAGTGTGATCCAATTCCTTCTACAGTCCATAATTGTATGATACTTTGATAACTAATCCATGCCCAAGATTAAATCGAACTTATTGAATGGTAACTCAATAAGATCGGCTACAAACTCATATCCTTGTATTGACAAGGGACAATCTTCATAAACTTTTTTTCATAATAACATGTTAACCTATTGGGTTACTAACTATAATCTCAAAATCAAGCATCTCTGACACTAACCCCTAGTTTAGTGCCTGTGTAGTGTAGATATAAGAATGTGTAGAATCTAGATCTATCAATGCTAAAGCATGTAAATCAAAAAGTTGAAAAGTACTTGCTATCACATTCAGTGCATTAGCTTTTTCTCTAGCTTGAATGGCATATTGTCTTGCTAGTGCTCTACCTTTTGACTTATCCCTTTGGCTACCCTTAGTTTGGTTTTTTTATATCCTTTTTGTCTTTCTTTTGAGCCAAATCTATTAGTTTTAATAGATAACTCTTAACATATAGCCCTTAGAGCCACATCCCTAATATCTCTTATCATGGTCTTCCAGCATATACCTTTGTGCCTCTTACTACAATCCTCACATTGAGGTGGCAGTGTACTTTTGGCTATGGATGCAAGAGCACTAGCAACTGATGTTTGCTGTCTAGCCTTAAACTACAAGCATTGAATGGATCTCTAAGACTGACCCTTTTTTTGTCCCTACTATGGTAAGAACTAATCACTTTTAGGCTTCTTCTTTGATATAGAGGTTGCACTAGCTTGCCCATGGCTAAAGGACCTATTCTTTTAGAAGTTGTCATTGCTTCTCTCTCATCTTCTAAATCTCTTCCATGATATGGCAAGCTATAACTAAAGTTGAGAAATCTCTGATCTTCATAGGAGTTGTTTAAGGCATAATCTTAAGGTTAAGCCCCTTTTTAAATTGCTTGCATTGGTCCTCTTTAGTTAAACCATCTCCTTTGCATACTGGCTAAGCCTTGAAAAGTCCTTCTCGTATTTTGCTATAGACCTCTATCTTTGCTTCAAGTCCATAAACTCTTGCCTCTTCTGGTCCAAGTAGTGCTCAGTTGTATACTTCTTCCTGAACTCTTTTAGGAAAAACTCCCAAGCCAAATTTTCTTTAGCCTTATGTTTTGTGATTGTTTCCCACCACTTGAAAGCCTCATCTATTAGAAGAGAAGTGGCACAACTCACATGCTCTTTTTGAGTACACTTTAACTGTTGTGTAATCCTTATGGTTTAGTCCAACCAATATTCTACTCTATGAGATCCATCAAACTCCTCACCCTTAAAGTCCTTAGGCCTATTCTTCTTAAGCCACTTATAGATGCCTTACTTTTGGGCCTATGATAATAACCAAAGATAGGCTTAAGCAATGAGGCAATTAACCTAGAACTTTGGTTTGTACGGACCATCTTAATATAAGTTTGCCTGGACTTAATGCCACAAGGTCCACACCAATTAATAAAGACCTAGCCTAGAATAGTAAAGCCCATGGCCTATGGTCTGTTCGAACAAGCTAAAGCCTATGTTTGTATGGACTAAAATAGGCTGAGCCGAAAGCAAGGCCTAAAGCCTATGAATCACTCGAGTGAACCCAAAGCTTAGGTTTACACGGACTTAGACACCATAGTCTATATAGACTTGCTGTCGAAAAGCTTTTAGAAACACAATCTTCCTATTTAGACTCTGACTCCTAATCCTATCAGGACTCCCTCTCTTTTGGATGGGAAAACTACCCATACAACCCTATAAATACCCCTTTAAGGTGAGAATTAAGGGGGAACTAAGGAAAAAAATTGGAGAATCAAAACCCACAGTTCCAAGAGTCTAGGTACTGACTCCAAAGCAAGATTCAATCTATTAGACCTTAGCTCCCACTAAAAATAACCTTTCTTTCTAAAACCTAACCATTGTCTTGTTGTTTGAAACTAATCACAAGGTAAGATTTGAGGCCTCCAATTGTATTATTTATTCCATTTGTATTATTTTTGTAACCAAGGATCTCCCAAGATTAATCGACATGTGGGGTGGTTCTATGTAATCCCCACATTGATTATAGAGTAGGTTAATGTTTTGTATTGTTTTAATTGTATTTAATCCATTCATTAACATGATGTAATTGTTATAGAATTGACATTTAATCGCACGGACTTGACACATGCCATTACACCATTCATATAACCAAATCATCAACTTTAGGCCTCATAGGTATTTTAACCACTACTTCAATTACTCCTAAATCATCTCATTCTTCATCATATCATCAAATTACATATAACATCTAATCATTGATACTATAATAAATGTAATACACTAATTCCATAACATGGGCATTCATTACATAAAGCCATACATATACTAATGTCAACATATTCACACAATATGCATAAGTCAAGTTGAATACACTTACTTATGGGTCAAAATACACCACAAGACCTTATTTATGCCTTCCCTTTCCCTTTATATATTTTTCCTTCTTTTTGGTCTACATGTACATAATAGGCATAATTTAGAAAAATTCTTAATAAATCTAATACAACTCTAAAATCAAATCTAACCATATATATGTCTTTTTAAGCACCCATAGACCATAGAAAAAATATTAGAACCTAAAAAATCTTATCTAATAAAAAATTAGTCACTATTCACTCCATAGTCATTTCATGAAATCTTCCAATCTTTTTCTTGATTTTCCACTTTTAGTGTGTTCTAGGGGTTGATAGAGGGATAACTTGATGTCTTAGAAGTGTTAAATGGGTGGTCGATTGAGGAAATGAGAAGAAAAAGCTTGTTAATGGCATCAACTTTAAAAGAAAATAGGGGAGGAATTTGCTGCCAATTATTGCACCATTAACCCTTTTTAAGCCATTTATTTAACCTTTGACTAGGTCAAAATGATCAATGGTTAAGATCTCTCCAAGTTGCCATCCAATGGTAACCATTATTAGCCTTTTTTCCCTTTTTTCTTTCAATTATTCCACCCTTAATTTAACTCTTAATTAACCACATAAGATTATACCAACAAGACCTATTAACCCCTAGAAACCCATGCCTAAAAATTGAGAAAATTGAAAATAAAATCATACTTTAATCTATACCCGATTTTAGGAAAAATGCTTCCCAATATTTAAAAATTCTAATTCTACTGCCAATGGACTATTTGGAATATTTAATTATTAGGTTGTATCGATCCTAGAATTTTCTGAGCAAAAAATTGAATATTTTATGGTTAAGCTAAAACTAGGTCACTATTCATGTGACAATGCTGTAAAATCTTGACTATCATTTTTAACCATCTAAATGACTTTGTTTGCACTCTAAATTTTACCCAAAATTATATTATTATTAATACTTCCACTTATTAGGATTAGTGTGACTTGGGTTTCGAGAAATACTATTTACATCTCAAGAAGTACTATTCATAACATTGAGATTTTTAGGCATTACAACATAGGTCCATGAGCTATTGATGAGAGTGGGGACTGACTTTGCATTAGCTTCACACCTGAGTCACATTTTGTATGCATAGATATCACTTTTACACACACTTTCATAAAGCTTAGGTATTCTATCGCATATGGTATATAAATAAAATGCATATGGATCTGTGTATAGGCTTCGCATAGACATAGCATATTTGTAAGAGTTATTTTTTTGCACTCTCTTATGGATAACCATAATTGATCTATGTTAACTCCTTTTAGATGTATGTATGATGAGTTATACATGTTCTTGTTATTGAATTGAGAAATGACATATGATATAGTATAATGATGATGAATTATGATATGATATAGTGATACTTGATTCTATGTTTGCTTAAGAATAGTTATGATAGATATGAGGATAATATCTAATTGATAGAGTTTAATAGATATATGTTTTAGAAGTGTTCTCTTATATAGGAAAATTTTTGGTTAGTGCCCTGAACAACACTTATGCTACTAGAATTTTAGCATGATGACCCACTTTTGGTAAAGCTTTTCAAAGTAATAAAAATGTTTTTTTAATTAGTAATAAAGTGGTTTTCAAAAAATAAATGAAAATTTTTGGTTCATAATTTTATATGCACTTGAGAGTTATGTGACATCACCTTACTCATTTTTATTATAGATCAAGTAAAATGTATTAATATTGATTCATACAAATATAAAAGAAAAGGTTCTTTATTGATTCAAATATTGTACTCATGGGATAGGGATAGCGAAAGAGGAAAAAACCAAAGGTTTCCCTCTTTCTTACTTTCGAATCATTAGAGATATGGAATCACATTACTATAATGAATGAAAAGATTGGGTTGTTAAGTGATAAGGGTGATGTGGTGCTATAATTGCTTGAGTTTGATAAGCCATTTTCAAATTGTGTTTGGTGAAGACCTTAACAAGCTGAGCACTTTTCTAGTTGGTGCAAAATCCACTCTTGTGAGGCTTTCTATAGATAAAGCCTTCATAAAGTTGAGTGCCATGATAGTAAGAGCTTTTGATGGCACACAAATGAGTGTCATTGGAGAGATTGAGGAACCCTTAACTCCTACCCCTACTCAGTTTAATCCTGTAAATACTTTAAATGAAGGGCATAGCCTGAAAGGCAAGTAATAAGTCTGCTCTATTCCATAAAATCTAGAAAAAAAGAAATTCCATATTATTAAAATTTGAAACATCATAAAAAAACATGATACTTTTGCAATTAAATAATTAATAATCTAACCATAAAATAAAAAGTGTGTAAGAATTATAATAAGAGGAAATTGACTTTAGAGATACTCTAATAATTCTTATTCAATAATCAAAAGGAAAAGCATAAAATTTTTCGCACCAAACATATTAATGAAATGATATGAATAGTTAAAATAAACACAGTAGAGAAAAAATAGATTTAAAATATAGAGCAAACAAACATGAAACCAAAACAAACGTGAAGTTGGAAGAAATAAATAGAGAGTCTTTGAATATAAAGGAGTTTTTTTTATAAAAAAGATAAGAGATGAGTTTAAATTATTTCAAGTAAATGATAATAATATTTATAGAAGCAAATCTTGTGTGCATATATAAAGTAGTATTGAAAAAGGATAAGAGATAAGTATACATTATTTCTAATAAATGATAATAATAATTAAAGAAGCAAATCTTATGTGTGTATGCAATATGAATTTGGCATTTTTAGTAATTAGAAATGTAGTGCATTATTATTTAAAAAAAGATAAACACAAATTATTTTAAATATATTATAATAATAATTCATAAAATAAAAGGTATTTAATTTATTAATAAAATAATGAGATAAAAGATAAATAATTTTTTTAAAGGAGAAAGTCTCTTAAAGTCCCTCTAAAAGCATCTCATTTATATATATAGATAATAATAGTAAAAAACTTAAAACTTAGCCTTTATCACTTAATGGAAGACTTATTCTTAAAAGGTTATGCCTTTTAGGTTAAAGAATATGGGGCAAAGTACTAATAATGGCTACTAAGCTATTCTATGACATCATGCATAAGGAGTTTGATGTCTATATGAATGACATGATAGTTAAATTAGCTAATAGAGAGAGAAATTTTAAAGCATTAGAAAAGTTCTTCCAACGGATGGATAAATATGACATAACACTTAAACCCAAGAAATGCATCTTCGAGGTAAATTTTGAAAAAGGTGCTTGGTTTGTAGTAAGCAGAAATAGGATAAAGATAGACCTAGACAAGGTCAAGGCCATTTTGTAGATGCCAAGGCCATTTTGTAGATGCCTATGTTGAAGATAAAAAAGGAGGTTTGGGATTTTTTAGGCAAATTATAATACATAAGCATATTCATTTCTAAGCTCATCTCAATATGTGATCCCATTTTCAAGCTTTTGTGCAAAAGGCTAGGCTAGTGAATGGAATGAAGATTGTTAAAATGTGTTTGAAGCTATAAAGCAGTATTTGGCTAACCCACCAATTCTCAAGTCTCTATAGCCAAAGAAAGTTCAAGTCTTATTCTTGGCCGTAGAAGAGGGGTTTACAAAGGGCTATGATTATACAAGCTGATGATTTTTGAGTGGAATAGGCCATGTACTATCTTAGCAAAAAACTACTCCTTTATTAACAAAAGTATGTTGAAGTGGATGGAGAAAAATTGTTAAGGAGTAATTTGGGTGTTGAAAAAACTACTACATTATTTTTAGTCTTACAAAGTTAAAGCAATGGCAAAACATGATCCCCTATGGTATTTAGAGATGACTCTTTCTCTTGTGAGCAAAATAGAGAAATGGACACTCTTGTTGTAAGAATTTGACATTGCCTACATGACCAAGAAGATAATTATAGGATGGGTAGTAGTAAACTTCTTAGTACAACATCCAATAGGTAGTGACGAAGTAAAATTTGAGTTTCTAGATGATCACTTAGGGCAATCTTCCAAGACATATAGAAAATATACACTGATAGTGCTGTTAATTAGAAGGGTGTAGGAGCAGGGGTTCTGTTGATTACATCAAAAGAAGAGAAAATGTTTCTAGCTAAGAAATTGGAATTTTAGGAAAATAATAACATGGTAGAGTATAAAGCTTGCATCTTTAGTATAGAATCCTTATATATGCTAGGGCAAAACATGTCTATATTTTTGGAGACTTTATGCTAGTCATCTAATAATCACTTAGAGCTTGGAAGTCAAAGAAAATCTAGTGCCTTATACAAAGTTTGTGAGTGATTTAGCAAAACATTTGGACCGATGTATGTTCCATCATATCCTAAGGGAATAAAACTAAGTTACTGATGTTTTGGCAGTACTTATGTTTGTAATTGATGGTCACATTACATCACCTTAGAAACCTATGTATTTTTACAAAACCAAATATCTAGTATACATAGGGATCATTAGACAAATGGAAACCAATGATGAATGCTCATGATACCACAATGTCTTTAAGACTTAGAAAAAGGCAAGTATCCCTAAAGTAAAAGTGAGAAAGACAAGAGGGCTTTGCAAAAGTTGTTAGCTCAGTTAATTACTTTTGAAGGGATGTTATACACGAGATGTCATAATGGAGTATAACTCAACTGTGTAGATGAAAAAAAGGTAGATAAAATAATGAGTAAAGTACATGATGGAGTCTATGGTCCTTATATGAATAGGAAGAACCTAGTTAGGAAAATCATGATGTTGAGTTACTATTAGTTAATTATGGATACAAATTGCATGAACTTTATGAAGAAGTGTTATAAATGGTAAGTCTATGCTAATTGAGCCATCTACCTCTATTAGAGTTGTATAACTTATCATTGTCTTAGCTATTCTTTGCTTGGGGAATAAATATCATTAGTGAAATTTGATCTTTAACTATTAAAGGGCATCGGTACATTGTAATGGTTATTGACCATTTCTTTAAATGGTAGAAGTGGAATCTTTCAATAAATTAGGGGTAAAATAGATGAGCAAATTTATTGAAAGAAACCTTATTTGTAGAAATGTGTTATCACATCACATTGTCTCGAATAATGGAGTCCAGTTTTAGGGTGAAACAAAAGACTATTAGATAAGTAAAAAATCAAACATCACAAGTCCTTTCCTTATAGGTCATAAGCTAATGGTGTAGTTGAAGCAGTTAATAAGAACATGAAGAAGATACCATAAAAAATGATGGTAACCTATAAAGATTGGATAAAAATGCTAATATTTGCACTTTAGGGTTACAAATCAATTGCCAAAACTTAAATAGGAGTAAGCCCATACTCACTAGTGCATGGGATGGAAGTAGTGCTACCTATTAAGGTTGAAATTCCTTTTTTAGATGTGGTATTAGAGGTAGGAATTCCTAAAATAGATTTAGCACAAGCAAAATATGATTAATTGGTTTTGGTCAATGAAAAGCAAATGAAAGCCTTATATTACATGCAGTTACATCAAAAGTAAAGGGCTAGGGCATATAACAAGAAAGTGAAGCTAAGTATAATAAAAGATTGTGACCTGTGCTAAAACAATGAAAAACTTTACTAATGGACCCTAGAGGAAAATTCAAGCCTAACTGGAAAGGTCTATATTTGGTTAAAAATATACTTTGCCATACAACAGTGAAGCTATTAGACTTGGAAGGTAATAAGTTCTCTAAACCTATCAATATGGATAGGCTAAAGAAGTACTTAAAAAAGAGCATTCTAAGTTGAAAACTTGTAAAGTGTGGCCTAGACAAAAATTAGAGCACACCGATAAGGAAAAAACTCAAGTCACTAGGCATTTTATGCAAAAGTTAGGAGATTTTGAGAGAAAATATTCAATCAAGAAAACTTGAGAAGGCTGGTTGATAATGGTAGTTGAATCAAAACTAATGTAATTAAACATTTATGCTAAGTTTAAATAGATAGAGTTATGATGCCAAAAATGCTCTATAGTAATAATAATTATGTAAATTACCATTTAGTGAGTCGTGTTACAATTGAGTAAATTCCTCCTATGTACATTATTTGTTGTCATATATAAATGATGTATCTTTATGTTTCCTTTTAATGACAAAGTTTTGTTGGCTTTCAATTCACTAACTATTCAATTATTATAATATTGAGTTTCAGAAAAATCACAAGCATCAATATTAGATACTTGTCACAATAAGGCTTTTTTGTTTTACAAATTTAGAAAAAGAGTGAAGAAAGAGTTAGTTCAAGGCACCTCCTTGAAAATCGAGAGGATTTGTGGGAATTCTTTATTTCAGCCGAAATTGCTTCTGGACCCAATGTGGGATATAAAAAGTGGCTTGACTCAAGCCTATTAATGGAACACATCCAACATGACATGACAAGGAGAAATAAGCAATCTCTACCACTTGCATATCTATCTGGTCTCAAGTGCAATGGTGCCTCTTAGCCATAGATTCCATTATTCCTTCCTTTCAAATTTCTTTCCCATTCATTGAAAATATTGGTGGTTATAAATAATATCTAAAGCTTTTTAGAAGGTTCAAATAGGAGCTTCAATTTCTCTTGCAACCAATTCTATATAAAAAAGCCATTAGGTTAGAAAATCCACTCTATGGACCACCTTAGTAAAATTAAGCATAAGCCTACTAATATGTAAACCTTTTCTGAAGGTGCATTAGGCAAAAGTTAAGGCATAACCTGCTAAAAGGAAAACCTACTAAATGGGCTCTCTAGGTAAAATTACGGTGAATAAAATGAATAAATTAAAGGGAAAACCTCTGGCTTTTTGGTAAGATATACCTATAACAAGAGTGGACTCCCAGCACAAATAAAACTCCTTGGGACTTCAAAATATCTATGTCCTGGGTAGTTTTTACTAATATAAGATGAGAAAGATTATTTCTAACTCAAATTTTATCTACTACCTAAAACAGCATGTATCACATATGGTCCTTCAAGAGTCACTATAAAAAATGAAGTTAGTAGGCATAAGAGAAGCCCATTAGCCCATTCTATAGAGGTTAGCGGCTACTACCTTATGAATACCAAAATTATTTTTATTGATATATGTCTAATCTTAAGGATGAGTTTTTGAGCAGTTGATATTGATACACTTAGAGCTTAAAAATATCTAGTAGGTATTAGTCTTCAAAGGATGAGAGTATCAAAGAGCATTAATAGGAATTTTTAAGTTTATAATTGCTACAAATTCTTTAAGAGTAGGGGCTAATTCATGATTATTAAGGAAAAAGACATGAAAAGCTAAACCCCAATAGTTAGATGTAGCAGATAAGAAATTAAGGTCAATTTTCACTTTTTACAAAAACTTAAGGGTAAGAAAAGGTTGCAAAATTGTTGAATCCCAAAGAATTTTTGAATTCAAGGCATATAACAATTGATAAGTGAAAGGACAAGCCATGGTAACTCAAAAGGGGAGAAATAAAAAAGAGTGTAGAGATAAAGGGTCTAAGGGCCTATTTATAGCACTATAAGGTAGTGGAGCCTTTCCTTTTTTAATTTAGAATGGGATGTTCATGCAGACCAAGTCTATAAACTTAAGACAAAACTCCATAGAGAAATGAAGGACTAGACAAATAAGTCTCTGCATGACTAGGATTAGAGGCAATTAATCCAAGTCCCCACAAACTACCATTTAGAGTAGAAATGGTCTGCATGGACCTAATTCAAAAGAAAAAATAGATTAATCCTAAGTCAAGAGACATCATTTAAAATGATTCAAAAAGTAATCACTAGCGAAAACACAAGATGATGTAATGTAAAAATAAAAACAAATGTACTATACTTGTTTGTAAAATAAAAATTCAAAAAGGAAGTTATTCCAAAGTTCTATTCAAAGTGTATACATAAGATAGATAAAAATAATGATAAAAGAAGAGCTTTGGGAATGGTGGCTTCAATCTTCCTCGCTCTCAAGAAAAATCATCATCTGAAAGCATTAACTTGTTAGCAATCTTCAACTCTCACACCTTCCTCTAGGCTATATGCAAAGACCTCTCCATGCTGACCAACTCACTCTAAAATGAGGATCAATGTACAAATTAGATATATGGTATGCATGATTCTAAGATAGATAAGATCGTGACAAGGGATTATTAAGAGTTACCACTCAATGAAGATTGAGAATCAATGAACTTGGCATAAGTGTTTTAACCAAAGATTAGGACCAAATCATCGATCACCAAAGAATTGGATTCATGGTTTATATTTGATAATCATTACATCTAGTAATCAGTGTGTGTTCTCTATATTAACTAGTAAAACCATGCTTTTCTAATGCAATACAGATTCCTCAGATCTAGAATTCACATCGAGAATAATATAATTGCAATAAAATTAAATAACAAATTCATAATAAACTATGGTATGGGACATTTATCTATATAACCACTTCCATATGCTTCCTATTATGCTTGTAATTGAACCATTACTTAGATATGATATGAAAGACATGCTAATAGCTTGAAAACATGGTTCTAACAATTATTATTATGAAAAATCATGCAAGTAAAGATTAAAAATGATTTTTAATGAATAAAAAAAGATTTAATTCTAATTAATAAGAAAACATGATTTTAATGCAACTAAAACCTTTAGAAAAAAATGAAAACATAATTTTATGAGAAATAAAGTAAGATATAGCCCTCAAGACTTACCAATTATGAAAACTCAAGTAGATGAACCAATTTGCTATGAAAGAATATCGAAATTGTGGAAGACTTATGCTATGGATAGAATCATCTCACTTTAAAACTATAAAACTTCATAATATTCTAAATTAGCTTATAATATTAATACTTTTGAAGATCTTGGTTAAAGCTCTCAAGCATATCAAGAAAATACATTTTTTTTCAAAGAATGAGTAAGCTTTTGAATAATTTTTGATGTCTTATGGTGTGAGGAGGTAAAGGCTATTCATAGGTGTTAATCTAGAGGGTTTTAGTCAATTTTTAATTTTATTTTTAATGTACAAGCCGTTAAGAAACTATTAGGCATGATTCTACTTGGACTTTAGGTTTATGGAAACTCGGTGGTTTAATCAAAATGTAATCCTTAACATTCTTATTAGTTTTAGAGAAATTAGTTGCATAGGTGTATGAAACTATTGCACGAATGGTTAATCTATCACACAATGGTTTTCTTGGCTGAATAGAGTTTTAGTGCTTTTTGTGATTTACAAGTGAAACGCCTATATGCCAAGGTGTTATGAACAGTATTTTCTGGGCCCGAGGGATGTTCCCTGCAGTGCGGGACATCATTTTGAGTTCGATGACTAGCATATTGGCCATAAAACTTTGACAGGCCTGAAATGGGTAAAATGAATGAAATTAAAAATTTAGCAGAACCAATAAATTATTTCGAGTCGAGAACTACTATTTACAAAGATAAAATGAGGTCGGGTCGAGACAGCTCCGGGAAGTGCCTAGATGGAATAAAAAATATCATAC